>BMAO01030502.1:0-29059 GCA_019973975.1 Trichonephila clavata
CCATTAGGCATAGGAATAAATGGCTTACACATCGACATAGTAGCTGCTATTGAAGAGGTATGACAAGAGGTGTGCTTGGGGGAAGATGATGATGTGAAACAACAAGAGTGGATATTGATATATTTGATTTGGAGAGGGATGAAAGTGATGAAGTAAATTTAAAAGTGGACATTTATTTTGTTACATTTTCATCTGTTTGTGTGGAACTGCTTACAGTTAGGAATTTGGCATCTTGAGCGTAAGTGGGGGATAACTGTGGGCTATTAATTTTCGGGCTTCTGCATACGTAATATATTTATTCGTTTTAATTGTTTGTATTTATTTTTAGGTTTTTCATTTAGGGCATCGTTTTCAATCAGAGGAATGAAGCTGGGAACAATTAATGTCTTTCAGCTCCAGATTGCAATCTGAAGACGCATGTCCAACAGATGCACATCTAGAGCATGTCAATTGTCCATGGCAGTCACTTTGTGAATGTCCGAACCTCTGTCAATTAAAATAGCGCAGAGGATTCGAAATATATGCAGGGATTTTGCAGTGTAAGTAACCAGCTTTTATTGTATTTAGTAGTTTTGGGCTATTGAAAGTTAAAATTAATTTTTTTAGGAATGATTGTAGCATATTTTTTCCTCCTGATCTGAATAACACTCTGATCAGAGAATCCTTCAAGTATTTCTGGTTCAGAAAATCTCTTTAAGTCAGGTTCTCAGATTCTGAAATGATACCTCTGGGGGATTTTAGAAAATTGTGTAGGGTTACACTTACTGAAGAGTTTAAATTGGTTTTACCGAGAAGAAATGATTTTGTTTGAATAGCAGAGTTGGTTTCAATGAGTAGATCCCTGGACCGCAAGTGTTTTACAGTTTTCGATTCACCATCTGTTCGTATGAGGGCTTTGTGAACAGCAAAAGGTGATTTATTTGACATTTCATTATTTGGAAGTGAAAGTAGTTAAAATATTGTATTTTCTGATATTTGATCGATGTTGAGATTTGGTAAAACAAAGCATTTTCTCGGGCAAGGCTGATTTGGATACATAGGCGTGAAATAAACTTCTTCCTGTAGTGCCTCCACCCACCACAGAGTACAACAAGAGAGGCAGTGTGCCGGTCATCTGACAAAAAAAGGTACGGCGCTTACCTGGAGTAAACCTCAAATATAGGCTACAGCATCAAGGCGAGGATCCAACGGGTAAACCCGACACCCTTTATCTGCATCACTAACCCTACAGCAACGTCTCTTCGGAGACACCGAAGAGAGATATCACCAGCCGATTGACATGAGTGGGCTTACTCCTGCCTCCCGTCTACTGCAAAGCGTGTGCCAAAGGGAACGCAAAAGCATCCCTATGACACCCTTTTCCTCCTTACGGTCACGACAAACATGCAGATTGGGTAACCCACGTTGTTAGTCAAAAAACACATATAAAAAACAATAGCAAAATAAAAATAGGGAAAAATTAAGAAAAATGAAACTAATTTAATTCAATACAAAATGAAAACCAAAATATAATAATGGATAAATAATCTAAGCAAAACAAATTAATTTAATTTTAAACACGAATATTTAATATTTATTTAATCTCTGGTGTGGACCGGAAAAGAAAGAAAGGAGAAAATTTATGACAAGGAAGATGGTCTAAAATAGAGACGGGTCACTAGGGTACCCTGGGATTGTGGTACCTGTGTTTACCAAAGAAAGTAAACCCCTTGGGAAAAGAAAAAAAATCACTGAGGCACCTAGGGTTTGTGACGTCCGTAATCACCTAAAGAAGGTAGGCTCTTGAGGGGGCTAATTCTGTTGAAAAAATTCATATGATGTTTTTTATATTACACTTTCATTTGTTACGAAGGAAATGGCAGAAAAAGTTTAAAAAAAGTAGCGGTTGAAGAACTTTTTTTTGTCATCTGATAACTTTTTAACGGTAAATGGTGATGGGACCTGGAAGACGAGAAGACTTTCATTGTTGTTTGCAGTATGTACTGTAATAGTGACCGAAACAAGTAAGGTTTTAGATCGGGAAGTGTTGTCCTCATTTTGCAAAGGATGTGCCAGTTATAAGGGGGTAAAGTTTGGAATTAAGTGCAAATGTATGGTTCAAATCTTACGGCAAAGAGTGCATAAGATTTCATGTAGGAAAATTATTCTGATTCTACTGGTAAGATGAAGGTTGACGGAATGTTCAGGGTTTTTAATCGATCAGAAAAGCTTCACAACCTAAAATATTCTAACTATATAGGAGATTGTGACACATAAACATTCAATGCCCTTTCTGAAAACAAGCTATACGGTGGTGACCATCTTATTCAGAAGATAGAATGTGTAGGCCATGTGCAAAAGAGAATGGGTACAAGACTTAGGATGCTTAACTTAGTATATGGTGAAAATAAATTATCTGATGGCAAAACTATAGAATGTAAAGTTAGGTTAACTGATATATTTAATTCATAAGTGCTCTCATTACTATGGTAATGCTATTTAATGTAATTCTACTAGTGTAAAGGAAATGGGGAAAACCATTGTGGCTGTTTAGGGTCATTCTTGCAGCACTGATGATGAACAGATGTACTGGTTTTGTCCTGCAAATCCAAACTCGCGGTGTAAGTATAATGCTGTAATTAATAATAATAATTTACAAAATTTTACAAACATAATCCTCCATTGCTAAAGCAGTTCGAGATGTAATTAAGCCTTTATTTGCAGACTTATCTCATCCTGCACTCTTGAAGAAATATTTAGGTGGTAAGCCGCAGAATCCAGATGACAATTTAAGTTCATTAATTTGGAAATTTTGTCCTAAGACGATTGGTTCTGGTCTTCAGGTTACAGAGATTGCTGTAAGTCTGGTCACCAGTATTTTTAATGATTTAAGTCAAATACTCATTACTGTTTTTGAGAAATTTGGCTTAAAAATTAATAAAAATGTTTGCATACCACTGGCCACACGTGACAATCGTCGAATTTTTATGTTAAGAAAGAGGAGCTTAGCATCATCTTTTGAGGCTCGCAGAGCCATAAAAATTAAGAAGACTAAAAAAATTGAGTTGTTTGAGCAATAGGAAGGCATGATCCTGGAGCATTTTAGCATGTAAGTATCAAAATTTATTTTTTCAAATTTGGTTTAAAAATTTAGTCTCTTTTTTTCTCAGTTTGTGCTTTTTTCACTTGCTCAAATTATCTTTCGAAAACTTTTAGACTTTGATGTATAAAACTTTATAAAATTATGAATTCTATCATAGTCTTTAAATCCTACATACTTTTAGGATTATACATTTTTTTTATTGTTTTAAAAATTATAAAAAGATTAACTCTTTTAATTTAAAAAGTGTATTTTTTTATTTTTTAAAAATATTATTTTTTATTCTATGTATATAAAAATACTACAGTGTAATAAGGATATATTTTGAACTTTATAAATCAACTTATTACTAGTAATTAGAATTATTATTGCAGAAAATATGCGCAACGTAAGACTCTCTTACTGTATATTTGTTACCAAATATTTTCTTATGTTCATGCACTTATTATTTTTAAGATTATGATTATATTTTAAACATTTTATACTTTTTAAAATTTTTATTCCTTTATAAAAAATGTGTAAAAGAATAGAATTATTTAATTTTAACCTCAAAGAATTTTACCTAGTTGAAAGTTGTTTATATTTTATGCTCTCGAAACATATTTAACACCCCTGAGACCCCTTTACATACATAAGAGCCCATGTTAAATTGCGTAAGTTTACATACCTTTTACTCAGAAGTTACTTACTTCTCATGGATAAAATGTTTACAATTGTTTATGTGTGCTATCAACTAAACTTTAAGGAAGACCTTTGTCTTTTTTTAAAAATAATTAAAGTAATTGTGAATTGTTTAAAAAAATGTCCAATTTTTTCCTCAAAAATTTAGTTTAAAAAGGCCTTATCTAAAAACGTTTGCTAGATATATATAATTCTCTCCATTAAAATGTGTAAACATGCTAAAAGTATGCTCACTGGATATTTGAGGATTATATAGTAAATAGTTTTTCAGAAAATGGTACACAAAGGGAAAAATAATACATTTTAAGAAAACAGGCTTTAAAGTAAAAATTGTACCTTGTTCAGCATTTACTTTTTTAGTACTTTCCAGAAGCATATGAATCATTTTATTTGACCTCTGCTCCTATAAAAGGTTCCTAATTTTCTTTTTTTCATTATTTTTAACAATTTGGGCTTTTGGGGGGGGAGGGGTTCGCAAGACTCTTTCGTTGGGCTACACGAATCCTAAGTGCATATACCTTTTTGAAGCCGGACAGACTGTTATAACTTGATTCAATATCACAATGCTTTACGATCACTAATTATGGTATACGGCTCACATTGAACTGTGCAATAGCCATATTTTTGCCTATTTAAAATTAAGCAAAAATACGGCTATTGCACATTACCAACATCAACATTTGTGGAGTTAAAAACTCTTAACTCCACAATTGTTGATCGAGGAATCTCTGACCATATGGTGTTATTAACACCATACCGTGCATTCATTCACTTTTGGACAAATCCAATACACTCTAATTTTTCAACTTGAATTTCATATGGATTGACGCTCATCAGAAACTTATAAAAGGAGGGACACCTGTACTCCTAGCCGAGCTCATTTTATGCGTGTCAAGGAGTAGCTTCATTTAAAAAAATTAATAAAAATACTCCTGATTATCGTATTTCCTCATATCATACATCAATTTTAACAGAATTATTTGAACTTTTGAAAAATGTAAAAAAGTGAAATTCGATAATTTTTTTAAAAAATTCATGAGCCTGCACCTTTTTTTTCTATCCCTGTGTACTGACTTTGACTCAACACTTTGCTGACACCTACTGACGAAGGAGTTGAGTGCTTTGGAGTACTTAAACATTAGTTGAACTTAATATAATGCAATAATTTAAAACTACAATCCAATTCTGCCTTTTTATCATTCATCAAGATGTCGTTTGATAAGTTATCCAAATCGTAACATATATATATATATATAATCAAAATTTCTCTACAAGAGAGAGATGAATTAACATGATTAATACTCAAAAGAATAGCAATTGCTAGATAACCAGACAACAGAATTTAAAAGGAGATAAGAAAAATTGAAATAACAGAGCAAAATATAAAATAATGGATGCTACAGTATTATCAACATTGCTGACTTATGACAGCGTGTATACAAAAAAATTCCCCTTAAAAAATTTATCTGTATAAAAGTGGGGTTGAACATGGAACGCACTATGGAATATTCCGAAGTAGAAAACGAAGTTCCAAGAAACTTGTTTCATGCATATATTATTTTCACTGTGTTTGTGTGATTACCTTCTGTTTTTCAGGCACTTTGCTAAACATCTACACTGCTGTGGTTATGGCAAGAAAGCAAGTTGGGATTACATTCTCAAGCATTACTTTTCTGATCCACGATTTTCTTTCTTTTCCATTCAAGTCCTTGCTCGAATGTCTTGATTAAAAGGGATATTTTTTCACTTATAGTCTACTTTATTTTCTTGTAATAAATCTGAATCCTTTCAGCTTCAGCCATCTCCCATAATCCTTTTTTGTAAAAAAAAAAACGTAATATATACTGTCTCTGATACTGCTCGCTAAAGGAATGCTCGAAAGAATTCCAAATGGAAGTATATATTAAGAGAAGTCTTTTTTTTCCTTCTGATATCTTAATTATTGGTTATTCTTTAAGCCTTTGAGAGAATGATTATTCGATTATTATGATTATTATTGCATTAAAAAGAATTAATTGCAATTTCTATGAGACTTTAAAATAAATGATTCTGCAATGTTTCTGGTATAAATCTGCTTATTACTTTCGTTTTTGTGAACATGGAACGTGTTGGTATTATTTAAAAATGATATTTAAATATCTTTTTATCGTAGAATCATAAGAAAATAAGATTTTAATTTTTGTTCCTATCTGTATCTTTTGCTTTCTATCATTAGACTCAAATATCATAGATGAAATGTATTTCAGGATTTTGAAGTAAATCGAGCTACTAAAGTAGGAGGTGGAAATACGTGGTGGACGAGTGCTCAACTCTATAACTAATATATCCTGTGCCACTTTAAACTGAGCAGCATAAACGTAAACATTTATTTACACGTTTGAAGCCCCTGCCAAATCAAATTTGACACCTCAAAGACAGAGAACAGACAAAAGAATCAATATACTCTAACAAATTGAAGAAGCTCAAACAATTTCTTACCAAGATGGTGGTTAAGACTAGATTTTTGGAATAAAAATAGTGCATTGCGTTTGAACAAATTGAAAAACAATCAATATCTCAGTCAGACAGTACATATAGGGCTTCTGATTTCCCGGCTTTTTTTACATTCCCAGGAATTTCCGCGAAATCCTGGGAAAGTAATTATCGTTCCAGAGATTCCGGGAAATGCATCCATTTTTGAAAAATTTGAAAACATGTTATTTTTAATTGATGTCAATAATAATTTTATAAAATAAGGATGCATATAAATTCCAAAATTTATAACAATTTATATATTCATTTAAACATTCAAAAAATATAAAATATACTCTTTATTTCGTTTTAAAGGGTGATTTGATAAAACATAAGCATATGCTTTTATCACTCAGCTTAGTTCTTAGTTTTACTATGGATAGCCATGCTACAGAAAATGCTCATCTTTAGCTGATTTCTAAGAAATTTTTTTCAAAGCCTCGTCCAGTTTCATGAATAGGAATTCTTGCATTTAGAAGGTTTTATTTGTGTAACTAATTTCTTGTTAATGAAATTGCTGTATTTTTGTTACATATAAATAACTAAATTATAATGTAAAAATTTCACACACACAAAAAATTAGATAAGAAAATTACAAATAAAAAATGTTGTGAGATTTTTTTAAAAATATTCTCTCCAAAACAGTTTGGGTGTTCATTTCCTTCTTCAAAATGCGGATTAAATTAAATAGATTATAGCAAAGATAAGTATCGAAAAATATTTTTTTAAAAATTGATAAATAAATTAAGTGATTTGCAGTTTTAAGTGTAAGTATTTACGTTATCAACGTAAATCAAAATATTAGAATTTTATAAAAATAGTCGTGCTGTTAGCCTACATACGAAAATATTTTATATAGGCTATAATATCTTATAATATTCCTTTGAAAATTAAATACGTTCAGTTAACGAAGCAATTTTCTACACAGAGATAGAAACTGATTAGGATTACGACTAGCTGTGAAAATTCTCCCCAACCGTAGGTATGAGAGTTAGTGTTTATGTTATTACACACATTTTCTTACTGCTGGGGACATTCCTTATTCCAAGGAATTCAGGGTAAGCGATCGCAAATTGTAGCCAAGCTGTCAGCTAAATTTTATTTTGGGGTTGAAATCCACAGTCCAGTCAAAACTAGATACCTCAGATTATTTTAGCCCCATGTCGTTCGTGGGAAAGGAATGAAAATCTTATGATTTCCCGAGTTCACAGAAAAGAAACAATCTTTCATATACGATTATCTTTTCAAAACAAAAGAAGATAAACAGAAAGTTTTAGGGGTTTCCTCTCATTCATGACAAGTCTCTTCTCATTGAGTTTTAAGAATGCTGTTGAATCCCATCGCCAAATATTTCAATCATTAGCTTTTAGATTTGACTAGATCCAAGTTATTTTCATCTCTTCCCTGATCGGAGAAGTAAATAGGATAACCAGAGCTTTCTAACCAATGAGGAGCTTCAAAACATTGTTCTTATTCGACTTACTCCATTGATGGTAACATCATTAGAAAAAGGCATCGGGTACATCATCCCCCGAAATGCTTCAATCGTTATGACCACTATGTCGAAATGAAACCCAATAATACATAGCTTTTGGTAATAAATAAATTGTCCTTTATTGTTGTCTTTTTCTATGTCTGATTTGTGATTGAAACAAATTTCTTGTATAAAATATTTCATCTAGTAAAACTGATAAAAAATGCTAATTTTTGAAACGAGAAAATAATTAAAATTAAAACATTTGAAGAATAAAAAAATATATTTATCTTGTACAACTTAAAAATTGAGCTTACCTAACCTGTTGTCGAATAAAAATACGTGTGTTATTCTAAGTATATTAAAAGCATGTGTTTATCAATACATAAATCATGTGGGTTTTTTATATCCCCAAAAAATAATGAAACTTGGTTTTGCACTGAAGTGTTAATATAATTCTTATGAATTTGGAAGATACGAATTTAACTGTTTATATAAATAAGAATTTGATATGTGTGTGGGTATACAGGTTCGACGTAAAAATTTATGAAACATCATCTATTTACAATATAATTATACATGTGATTGAAACTTATCATATTATGTTGAAAAAAATCTTTAAAAAAATTAAATCCTACTGTGAAATTTTAAAATGAGACATAATATTTCCTATAATAAGCAAAAATTTTACTTATTAATAACTGTGAATAAAATAATAACTGTCAACATGGAAAAGTGTTTAAAAATTAATAATATCGTACATTAAATATAAAGCCATAAAAAATCACAAATATAGGTTGTGACGGCTCTATTCGCTCTCTTTCAACTAACAGTCCCCTTGAGGATTTTATGGTGTTTAAAAACTATTTGATTATAAAACTCCTCCTTGAAAAAGAATACATGATTATGTAAATAAAGACTACTATATATATAGTTTAGAATTTTGGGATAGAAGATAGAGATATATGATAGATTGCTAGCGGAGTAGTGATGTATCAAATTGAATGTGAATCGCCGATATTTAATATTTGATGATTAAATTACGATGACGAACTGTCACTGGAGATTGAATCTAGATTAAATAGCGAAGGAGTCGAAGATATTGAATTAAGTACGTGTATTAAACGTTAAAGTATTCTCATATCTCGCGTACTATGTTAATTGTCTTCATAGATATTAATTAGATGCGTCTCTTATGCCTGATTGGTTGGATTTGAATTGTGGTTAATATTGTAAATAAATTAAATTGTTTTTTGAAGTATGAACCTAGGTTTCCTACTGAATTTTCCCCCATCTTTAGGTGCTCCGGTGAGATATTTATAAGTTTAAAAGTGTTTTGGATAACAAAAAATCACTTCTTGGATAGTTGAATAATAAAAGTTATGCATGCCAATTTTTTTTCAATGCTGTACACTCTACAGTGACAGAGGTATACTTCAAAAAAATGCGCACAGTTCTCTAGCATTAACTTTTCCACAAAGGATGTGAAAAGAGCAGGAACATATTTAGGTATCCTTGCAATTTAGAAGAGAAAAGAGTTGAATACCAAAAGAAATCTTACATACAGAATATTCGAAACCAAATTGAGATTTTCTCTTTTGGAAAGAAACGACTCCCCTGGAAGAATGCAAAACCAAGATACGGGAGATGTCGAAGGGAGTAGTGTAAAAAGAAAAGCTTAGAAAGGAAGAAATCGGAAGTGGTCTTGTGTGTTTACTTTCCACTTCCGCTTCTCTTTTCTTCGAGTTTTGGAAACCGAAAGGCATTCAGCTCAGAGACGACTTACAGCGAAAATACACAAACTCAGCTTGTATGTGAGTACTTTAAATCAATTTCGATTGCATTTAAAGAAAAATAACGAAAGAGTATAACACATGATCCAGCTTTTAAAACTGGAAAATCATTAAATAAATAATTGTATGGGTAATAAGCATTGTTATTTTATTTCAGCGATATTTTCAACAAAAAAAAAAAATCACGGTAGAAAATCAAAGTAATCACATTTATTTCATCCTAACCAGAAAAATAAGTCAATCGAAAACTCAATACAACAGAATGTTTTAATAAATATTTAAATAAGTAACATCAGTGTTTTAATATTTTCTAATTTTTTTTTTATGTATGTTTTTCTTTTTCTTTTAAAGTGATTGTTCTGCAACCTGTTCTGTAGTAGCTCAAATATTGTATTTTAATTTTAATAAATAACTATCATTGGAGATGAATATTCTCATCAACAATATATTTAATGAATCTTAAAAGAATCTAAAGTTATTTCTAAATATTTTTAGATGTTAAACGCAATAAACTGTAAACAAAAACCTTATTATTTTGTTTGCTAAATTGTATAATATGCTCGAAAACGCATTTTATTATGAAATATATGAATCGTTGTATTTGAAATAGTGTAAATCAATTTATTATTACAAAAGTTAGTTATTATAACATTGGATGCAATCTGCTAAAAACTTTCTATCTATGAACACACAGTTCCCACAAAAGCTCTGCAAAATTTTCGTCATTTTGTCAATATAAATTTAAGTCAGTGTTTCTCAAACTTTTAAAATTTGCGACCCGATTTTCAATCATAATTTTCATCGCACTTCTCTACCTCAATTCAATAGCAGTGTATTGAATGCAATAAAAAATATACTCTAATATATACGACTTAATTATTAACCATACAAGTACTAAATCGTGTATTTCACAAGCACATGAGAGTAACTAGTAATTATAAAACTTGTTTTTAATTTACTGTATTGACAAATTAATTATCAAAAAATGAGCCTTACAGTAGTCGCATACCATGTGTAACATCTGACATGTTATCGTGATAAATTCGCAATAGCAACTTAAATCCTGAAAAAAATGAATCGAGTATGATTGGAAATAATTTTCTATGGAATAATTATATCTTTAATGAAAATTTTATTTAATTAACGCAAGGAAAAATGCAATGTTTTATCAAAAATAATTATTTTATTCAATTTGGGGAAGAGCGGTAATGATAACTTAGGATAACTAAAATATGGCATACATACTTGTGATTTCAAAGTATTTAAAAACCATTGAAAAATAGAGTCAATAACAGTACCAATATTAGTTGTCGAAACATTTCTATTTGTGCTCATTTCGAGCTTGAGTCCATCATTCAAAAAAGCTATGAGTGGCTCGGTTTCTAGCAAACATAAGTTAACTTTAAAATCACATTCGAAATCATGGAAAGCGAGTGATAGTTTTTTTTTAAAAAAAAATAGCAGAACTCCTTCGGTATATGGAAAAAGTAAAAAAATGCAGGAAATTTAATTTTTTGAACCGTTTGAATCGGAGAAATGTATACGACCACCGAAATCACTGTTTGTCTATTTTCAAACAAGCATTCTGCCGCACATATGTCCCCAATAGCTTGAATAACAATACTCAATCCACTTGTTTGACGATAAGTAATATCCATATGAGGAGCCACAACATGCGAGTTGTTCTGTTTAAGATAGATCGCAACACCAGCTGCTCTGTGGTCCGGTCGTTTAAATTGTACGCAGCAATCGAAGTCAGGTATCGAAACACATTCGTCATTATCTAACCACGTCTCTACCTACATGAGCAATGAATAATTGTGTGAAATAACGTCGAAATCTGTTTGGTGAGCCCTCAGACTTTGACAATTGAGCGTAAGGATCGCAAGTTTATCCTTGGTGAAGACTAATAAGACTTTCTGGTATGTGCGGATTTAGATTCAAGCGCAAACAAAATCGAACTTTTGAATTAGAATATTTTGAAATGCTAAATTTAACAATATAAAAAAGCCTGGCAGCTTGATGGCTACTAGAGTTGAACCCACTTGGATATATCTTTACAAAATCCAGCTAAAGAGCTTAGCTTCTTCTCTGATCCTAAAGTAAAAAAACAAAACAAAAACCCTAAGGCCTAGACAGCTGGGGGGGGGGGTCTCTCCGAATGTAAGAGAAAAACAGAACTTCACTGGAGGGCAGGGAAGAGACACCACCAAGGGCGCTGATTGGTTAAATTAAATAGCGCGGGCTTCTCCAACTTCCTGTTACGCATTTCTGTCTGTTTTCATGAAATCACTCCACAAATCTCCAGCAATCGAGAAGAAAGATGTTACACATAAAAAATCTGAACAGTACTGATACATTTATAAGCATATTATATCAGTACAAATGTGTAAGTTAAGTTTTTGTGTCAAAAAGTATTTTTCAATATGCTGGTGTCCCTTTCGTTGGGATACCAAGCCCTCCTATGGGGCGCTCTATATAGTTCGAGAAACGCAGACTTAAGTAGTTAATGAAATTACAAATATAATTACTTTGAAAGTGGTAAATATCTCCTTATAATATAAAATGAACTTACACCACTCTCAAAGAACACAGCTCATAAATTTCACTGCATAAAATTTTATAAAATAAGATGCTATTTGAAAATATAGCTTATTTTATTTAGTAATAAAAATAAATCAAACTAAGGGCTTTAGAATTGAGACTCAATGTTTCCATATTTTGTGAAAGCATTTTTGTACTTAAACTCAAGATAAATAAATAGAAATTTTTCAAAGGTCACTTACGCAATTTATAAAAATTAATTTTGAAAACAGAACTCTCTTTCAATTACACAATCTCGGGTAAAATTTCAAAGGTAAACATTATTTTGAAGTCCCTAATTAGTTATATATTATTTGTATACTATTTTTAAACTCAATCATAAAACGTTAGATATTTAGAGCGTTGTTTTTTTTTTATGCTCTCCAGTCAGAAATGAAATAAATTTTTGTTTTTCTTTAATAAAAACTGCTGATATTTCTATACAGACCAACCGTGAAGAGTAAGAAGTCATTACTTATAAAAATATAACATTCTAAGAAAATCCATTTTTAAAATTATTAGAGCAGAAACTTTTCCAATTTATTTACCTGTAATTAAAATTTTAAGTAAATAATATTTACTAGCATTGATACTGCTTGTTGACAACAAACATGTTTTTAAAGTGTTTTCTTTAAATTAGTTAGACAAATGGTATTCATTGAGAATACATTTTACATATGTATTTATTTGTGCATGACCACAGATGAAATTTTTATAGATTCTAAAAAATGAACAGAAAACATTCTGATGGTTTTATTTAAAACTTCATTTAGTAGAACCTTAGCAATAAAGGAAGTTTTTGTTTTAAATCAGTGTATTCATTAAATTTTAATCTTAAGTTTAATTGGATAGTTGTAAGATATACTTAAATTCTCTGAAGCTAATATAAAAAAAATGACTTTTTTGCAAATGATCACCTTGCAAAGTTATATTTTCTAAATAACACTTATTTATATATTGCAAGTTTTATATTAAAATGGACTTCTTTTGAATTTTTGGTTTGGATTTAACTGTATTAGTACTTACCTCCTTCTTAATGAAAATTGTATTTTATTATTTACACCGTAAACTCCGGCGTATTGCTTGCACCTATGCTTTCAAGCTGAGTATTTTAATTTTTGATTAAATTCACTTAAAATATACGTATACAATGCTCGTATATTTTGAATTTATTATTTCGATGTGTTATCCCAAGCTTTTAAAAGACACACACACAATAGTATACTTCTAAATTTACAATACTTTAAGTTCATAAGGAATGTCCTTCCTTTTAAATGAACCGAATTTCGATTTATATAAAAAAAATTTTTTTTTAATGATCGTCAGCCATCATTTTTATACTGGCTTATAACGTGCACACGTAAATTTCGATCTCATTTTGTGCGTTAAAAGTGCATGCTAGACGCCGGATTTTATCGTAATTCAAATAATTAATTTCACAAAAACTTGTCAATAAAGTTTAACATATTGGTAACATTAGACAAAATAAAGTACTAAAACCGTTTTATCATATATGCACAGTTTGCCGAGTATTGGATTTATATGCCATGTAGAAAGCGATACAAATTTCAAAAATTAACAAGCAAATTTTAAATGTTTTTAAAAGAAGCGTCGTCCAATTTGAATAAAATCTCAAATTAAGATGAAACTCTGTGGAACAGGAACTTGTAATTTAAAGAGTTTTTTTCGAACCAAAGGAAAGCAATCATCTTGCTATTAGAACGACTCCAAGAAAATAACTCCAGATTATAACTTAATCTCAAATTTTTCTTTATAAATGATTTTTAGCAAATATATCTGAGGAAATAAATTTAATTTTTTTATACTGCAAACACTACGAAATTCACATGCATTATAAAAATATATACGTATTGACGAATAGAAAGATGCGCAAACTTTTTAATAATGTTTATTGGCACAAGCGTTGGTCGCAATTTCTCAGCCATTTCATCGTATTTAACTATAAATTTTGTCTTACTTTAAAATATTTTAATTAAAAGATATTTAGCTAAGAAAAGTATTTCAATATTTTTTATGCATTTTTTTTTTTTTTTTTTTTTTGCTTGTGTAAATATTGTGAAATTTTAAGCAATCACTTCACATGGATACTTTAAAAAAATATTTTTACGTCCAGAAATCCAATTAAAAAATAGAAATTCCATTTAACTGTTGCTGATATAATTTTTTTAATTCCGTTTTTGAGTTTATGTAACTTATGGAACTATTAAGTAAGAATTATTTTAGCACGTTATGATATTTAATACATAATAATATTCAAAAATTAATGGTAATGAAATAAGAAATCTAAAATTAAATTACTTTTGCAATGTGTTCACAATGTGTTATTTAATTATGCAGTTTCTACCATTAATTTACTCTCTTTTTAAATATATATGTATATACATCTTGTTCAAATTTCCAATCGTTTATAAAGTACTTTCTATTCATCCATTCACACAAGTTCAAATACATTTTTTCAAAACTTGTAGTGGATGACACTTGGTGTAAATACAGTTTTTTTCAGATATTCATTAATTAATTAAATTAAAAAATAAAAAAGAAACGGACAAAATAATAGTCCAACAGCAGGTGTAGAAAGGAAACTCATTTATTGTGCCCCTGTAGCGTAATGGATAGCACGTTGGACTTCTACAAGTAATTCAAAGGTCATGGATTCAAATCCCCCTGGGATTGCTTAATTTCTGAAATTGTACTGTACTATACTATTTTATTAGAATAATTAAATTGAGTTAATGAATAAATAGTAACAAACAAAAAAAATAGCCCAACACCATATATAGAAAAGCAAATCGCAAGGAAAACCGCTTTCTACGTTAGCACTTAATATTGGGATTCAGTCATATGTATATATATAGCAGTAAATAATTCAAAAGAAGACTAATAAATCCCAAGCACCCTAAGATCAGACCGGAAGAACCATATATATATATACTAGCTGTTACCCGCCCGCTTCGCTGGGTATTTCATGATGTTTTATAAATTTTTACTGCTTATATATATGTATAAATTATTGATATCTAAGTCCTAGCATTAAGAATTCGATTGAATTGAAAAATATACTTATACCTGTAACTGTCCCCTGTTGATAAAAAAAAAGGGCAGAACTCATCTAATTTGTATTTTCTAAAAATCTCTAAAATTGAAGCATAGAATGATGTAACTCAAAAACCAAGTGGAATCCCGCAAAACCAATTTTCGGTGGATCTCTACTCCGTAAATTGAACATGCAAGCCAAATTTCAAGTCTAAATCTAACAGAAAAAAGCAAAAGTTTTACTATAAATATCCCCGTAATCCCGTTGAGAGCCGTTTTCCAAAATTAATGCTCTTAGCGGATTTCAATTCAACAAAAGAAAAATGCAAACCAAATTTCATTATTATAGTCCTTGTAGCTCGAAAAAAGTAATTTTTTTGTCAATACGTCCCAGTAACCCCCTGCAACCCCCAGAACTTGATTTGCTTAAAATTTATTCTTAGTGGATCCCTATTCAACAAAAGAAACATGCTTAACAAATTTCAAGTATATGGGTCTAACAATTAAAAACAGGAATTTTTTTCTGTAACTCCTCTTGACCCCTCGCAAACATCTTTGGGGGTCAATTTTCATTTTACTCTTTGTTAGAGGAACTCTATTTCATGAAAGGAACATGCCTACCAATTTTCAAGCAGGATAATCAAGTAGTTTAAAAATGGAAATATTTATCGATTACGCCTCTTAATCTCCCGAAATTAAACTTAGTAGTTGATATTCACGAAACCCATTTTGTAGCGTTTCTCTACTTTACGAAAGGAATCTGCTTATCAAATTGAAAGACTGCAGTCTAACAGTTTAAAAATAGGAATAATTGTCTATAACGCCACTTGAGCCCCCGCAACGCCACTTCTGGGTCTGTTTTCACAAAACCCATTTTGTAGGGGAATTGCACTCTATGAAAAGAATCTGCTTAGCAAAATTTGAAGACTGTGCGTCCAATTAATTAAAAATGCAAAAAAAAATTATCAATAACACCCCTTGAACCCCCGCAACACCACCTAGGGGTCGATTTTCACAAAAAACATTTTGCAGTGTATTTCTATCCTATGAGAGGAATCTGCTAACCAAATTTCAAGACTGTGAGTCTAATAGTTTAAAAAAAGAATTAATTATTTATATCTGCCCTTAACCCCCCCGCAACACCCCTTGGGGGTCAATTTTCCCAAAACCCATTTTGTAGCGGATATTTACTCCAGGAAAGAAACTTACCTACCAATTTTCAAGCAGGTAGGTGAAGTAGTTTAAAAACGGATATAATTATCTATTACGCCCCTTAATCCCCGCAACTCCACTTAGAAGTCTGTTTTCACAAAACCCGTTTTGCAACTGATCATTATTCTACGAAAGGAATCTATATATCAAATTTAAAGACAGTGCGTCAAATAGTTTAAAAATGGAAATAATTATCTATAACGCCCCTAAGCCCCTGCAACGCCACTTGGGGGTCGAGTTTCAGCAAACTCATTTTGTAGCGGATCTCTACTCTCTGAAAGGAATCCGCTTACCCAATTTCAAGATTGTACATCAAGTAGTTTAAACATGGAAACAATTATTATTAAAGTCCTTAATCCCCCGTAACGCCCCTTGCGTTTCGAATTTCGGAAAATCCTTTCTTAGCTGATGTCTACTCTATCAAAGGAACATGTCTACCAAATTTCAAGTCTGTAGGTTGAATAGTTCCAGAGATTTCGTGATTAGTCAGTCAGTCAGTCAGTCAGTGAGTGAGTCGCTTTTCTCCTTTATATATATAGATTATAACTATTTAATAATAAGTAACAAAAATTAAAATTTTCTTTGTTGACCTAAGTAAGAATTGACTTTAAAAAAATGTCTGTATATTACTTGATGTTTTACAAATGTGATTGAGAGTCAATTAAATAAAACTATTTAATAAACCCATACAAATTTAAATGATGCAGACTGTACTTGTTGACCAAAATCCCTTTTGCAGACAACTTTGAGGACAAATAACATTTTAATGAATTCTTAAATTTCATTCCAATTGAAATAAGATAATATAAAAGGTTAAACATTAGTTGTGTTATACAGCAAAACTTAGTTACACTCTTCCAAAAGTACCAATGCTATTATGTAGGAGATAGGTGGCCTCCTGGTGCCTCTGAAAACTCATCATGTACAGGTGCAAACATGCATTAAATCTGTCGAAGATTAAAGTCTTCCGATTGGCGTAATGTGGAAGTTCAAAGGAGTAGTGTCAGTTAAGGCATCGTCCTCCTCATTTGCCCGGAGTTCAGAATTGTGGGGTCCGTCGCCAACAGCCTTAATATTGTTTCTAAGTGCGATGTAAATTAAAATCAAATCAGTTTAGGAGAAAGTTGGCAATGTATTACCAACTACATGATACTGACACTTAAGTGTCCCCTGTAGAGTGCGGGATAAATTAAATAATGAGCTCGACAGGAAAGAGTGTGGGAGTGTTTCGCATCGCAATATAAAGAAACACAAGCATTATTGGCAACAAAATCCGTTATTGTTGGATAGCATTCAAGTGATGAGGACTGAGAAAGCACTCCCTCTACAGACCATCACACCAAATCAACAGAAGAACTGAACCTCAATAGCTTTAATGTTGACCACCCCCTTAAGTGGTGAGCTTTCAGTAGCACTAGGGCTCGAATTGATGACACGCCGGCTACTAGCTCTTACCCCATAATCACTACACTAACACGGTCACTTCAGTAGGAGAGATAAAATTGTAAAGTTGCAAAAGGAGGGAAAGAAAGCGTAATATCATTTTTTGCAGAGGGGTAGTATGATGAATGTTATTTGTTGTTTCTTATCCTAGACACAGAGTTTTTTTATCCCAACAGCTCACCATTTTTAGAAAAATACAAATTTACCAAAAAATTCCAAAAATAAAACAAGATTTCCTAAACTCTTGCCAATAATAAAATGCATGCAATTAAGTGTATGAGTGGGGTAGAAGGTATGATTAGTTTTGAATGCATGACACACTTGAAAGAAGTCAGATATTTGATGTGTACTCTAAAAACCATGATAGAGCCATCTACTGATTCCAAGAAATATTGAGCTGATGACACCACAACGAAGTCTCTTTCCAAAATACCAAGGATAAGCAGGCCGTAGTTTTCTAAGTGGGTTTAGTTCCATCATTTTAAAGAAGGAGTGGCACATTGTGTCAAACTTCCGTGCTAAACGGCATGACCTTAAATTCATGAAACCATTTTACGTCACAAACGCAGTCTCTTCCCTGCCTTTATCATGGACTTCTATTTGCCTGTATCCTGATTTTAAATCCATCATAGAGAAAATACTTGCACCCGCAAGGCTGTCTAAAGCGTCATCGATGCGTGGAAGTGGGCAGTTGTTTTATTCAGTCTTCTATAATCGACACAAAAGCGTTATTAACCATTCTTATTTTTTACAAAACAACTGGAGATGAACATGGGCTCTCTGAAGGCTGTATCGCATCCTCTTTTAGCATCCTTTGTGCTTCGTTTTCAATCAAACGTTTCTCAGAAGCGGATATACGGTAAGATCTCTGCTTGATTGGAGCACTGTCACCTGTCAATCTTATTTTTCAAAGTATTGCATCTAGGTTTCCCCACAGTTTTTCAATAAAATCGAAACTATCACCAAATTTTAATAATAAATTTAACAATTCTTTCTTCTCCATTGAAGTCAACTCAGCGTCTAAGAGGCTTTTTAATTTTTCTCACATTATTTTTGTCCTTGCCTTCTGCCCCTGAGAACCACCTAGATCTTCATTTTTCAAGGAACAAATTGCATCTTTTGTATAGTTATCATCCATGCTATGTTTATTCCTTTTGAAATCAACTAGATTCAACGAGTGAAATTTGTTACCCATACTTTACAGCATGCACTTTTAATATTCACAATCTATACCGAGATAGATAGCTAGCTCCCTTTCGCACATGAGATCTTTATTACCGACAATCAAAGCTTCATTTACCTCTTGAATATCTGGGTTGAAGACACATATTTCCTTCTATGAATTAGGTTCAATAAAGTGATCTGTTGCGGCAAACAAAGAAATATCCAATTCATTTGATAACCTGTTTGGAAGTGTTTCTGCAAGTTGAAACACTTCACTTCCACAATTTATGACGGCATCATAGGCTCAGAAAATGTCTCAACGAAGTATCATTTGATGACTGCATTGCGTAGACACTAGAAATTCAAATGGTTTCACAATTACACATTAAAATTTACTTTTAATTCACATTTTCACGAGGCGGTAACAGGGGTTCCACAGTTTTCAGTGTGGGCCCAGTTTCTGTAAAAAATGGGAGCATTCAATTGTTGTAATTCTTCAGATATGACGGAGTAATCGGTACCTGAATCAACGAGAGCTTTTATACTTTGTTCATTTGCAATGACATGGGTTTTGTTATTTTTTAAATTTGTTGTAATGTACGTTGGAAGGTTTTCCTCAATTGGGTCCTCACCTACAACACTGGTTGATTGAGTTATTTTTTCTTGTTTAAATGGCATGAATAAAGGATGGATCGGCATAAAGTTGACTGTGATTGTCAGGGGTTGCAGGAATGTAGAGGATATGGGGAATTGCTTCTGAAAATTTAGAGGGAGAAGGCTGTGCAAAGTCTTCAAACTTTTTTATGGAGTCAATGTCTACGTCTCTTCAGGAGTTGAATGTTCTAGCGTGTCTTCTACTTCAAACATACCGCTTCTATCTAGAGTACCTGAAAGCTTGTCCTCAGCGTCCGCAGTGAAAGCTGAGCGTACGTTGTAACGTTCCAAAGGTTTGTTTCAAGTTTTGGTACGGTAGTAACTCTTACTTCACATCTTGGTAGCGACCTAACTGCGACTGTGCATTGAGAAGCAGTGTTGTGTCTAAGAGTAATGTTGTGTCGTTTTCAGGTGGAAAGAGGTGTCATGGCCACCATAGCCTATTCTTTTATCATTAGATGCAATGTCAGGAGTTGAATAATGTTCTTCATTTTTGTTGTATCGCATTTCAGGTAAAATATTTCTGAATCCTTTTAATACAATATCACGAATTATAGATCTTATATCCCTAAGATGGATTTTGGCCGATACAACCGAGACATTAAGTAGCCTCTGGAATAGAGTTCATGTGATACGTCTTCTGTGAAAAATTTCGATGGGAGGCACCTTTTTGTAAATTCATTAACTGTTTCAATGTCCTGAACAATGCCTTTCATGAGATGGACTATTTACTCGTTTTCCAACATAGAAAGATTAGCTTTCCGGAACAAAGGGAATACACGATTCAGATGTATCTCCTATTTTCTGTGCTCTAGTAATTAACTCTATCTAAACTTCACTTCGACCGTCATGGGTTCGACAAAAGGCATTATTTAGTAAGTTTTTTGACGCAGTCCAATTTATGAATATGTCCCCATTGTTACCGAAACACTGTCGTGCAGTTCCAGAGAGATATAAAATGACATTTGCCTAGCATAATTGCTTATCCCAACAATTATGGGTGACTATTCTTTCAAAGTCCTTCTGCCGTTTGTTGGCGTCTTATGGGTCATCTCCTGAGAAAATACAAGGGTTTCGGGTAGCTGTTAGGTCATTATCGGTATTGAGGCAATGTTGACAGGAGTGGAACTGACATCCATGCGTGTGATTTCTCTTGCATCAGGCATTTTTCTTATACCTCTAGTTGGATCCTGAAATGGAAAAAACTCTAGAGGAAGTCCTTGAACTCGTAGACTTCTGCGTAGCTCTTCCGGGGTATTTATTTTATTTATTATTTACTTATTATATTTTATTTTACTTGTCATCTCCACCAAACAGTCGCGTAGATTAAACTAATTTGGTAATTCTATGCTTAAGTAAAATGCTATATTTGCCGTTAAAGAAATCATTATGCTAAGGATTGTCCAAATCGCTACACAAATCCAATGGATTCGAATGAAGTAATGGGTAGCTCTGATATACATAGGAGAAACCATAATAATATAATTAAGAAAAGTGTAAAAAATGATTTTTTAATTCCTACTTCAAAGGAAGATATCCCATTAAGTACATATCACGTAGGCCATTTAGGCTCATCACCATTGATGAATAAGAAATACAACCATGTATTTACAATGTTGAAAGATGTTAAACCTGTATGGCAAAGAACTAGAAGATTACTTTTTCCTGAAAGGCTAAAAGTGAATGTCCGATAGACGAGAAGAGACAAGAAGCGATAGAGATCATCCTGAAGATGTAGCCAGAAAACCGTAAAAGCTTTAATAAGTGGCACAATCAGGGCCGTGGCTACAAACCAGGTGGTCTAGTGACAATACAGACGGCTCAGTATGATGCTGGCTTAAAATCAAGATCAAAGTTTCCTGGGTCGCATATGATAGAGAAAATAAAGCCCAAAGATCGATATCAGATACAAAGAGTATGAACTCACGAGAGACCCAGCACTACTACCACAACAGCCGATCATATGACGATGTGGTGAGGACCAATCTAAAGAAAACTCCGATTTCACATGAAGGAAAGAAAAAGGAGCCGTACCTCTTAAATATTTACTTTTATATAATTTGTCTGTTTTGCATTGTTTTTTTTTAATTTCAGGTTCCTGGTGCTCTCTGTTTCTGAAAAGGGAAGTTAACCATCATTTTTCTTTGCTGTTAGTGATTGCTGAGCGCAGCATTCATGTCAGGATGTCCGTTGTAGTATAAGGCGGAGCTGTTACGAGCGAATCGACCACGTGACGCAGAGAATATTATCAGAAGATCTTCAGAACGGCAACTAACCACCCAGCCAGTGGGGTTCCTCTCGATGTGCTAACGTAGAGCCTCACCGACAAGCTCAAAAAGAGTTGAAATTTGGAGGAGAAATTCCTTTTATTTAACACAGATTCGCTAAAAACGGGTTTTACGAAATTGACTCCCAAAGGGGAGAGTGGCAGAGACGAGTATCCTTCTATTTTAGAATTTCTTGTTTTTAAATCAAGTATCGAGTAATATACAGTCATTCATCGTTAAGAAATACGCAGAAAAGTGGATTGGTATTGGCTAGTAGATTTATAAATGTTTGCACTGAAACAAAGAAATAAGGAAGAATTCTGCGGAGTTGAGGTATAATTAAAGTTTAATTTATTGATTTACGTATAATAATTTACCTCACGCAAGCTGAAAACATCAATATTAACTGGAAATATAATTAGTTTAAAGTTTTCAACTTAAAATTTCTCTTAAATTTCACTATTTTTAAAACAGCATTTCAGGATTTAAATTTTTAAATCACATTTAAAACAAACATTTAACCATAAAATTAACTAAACACAAATCATTATTAAAATAAAATAAATAAACATGCAAACTCTGATAAAAATAAGTGCATAAGAATACTTCAACCAGCTTATATAAAAAACTGCTTATTTTCTATTTATTTTAAAAGTGTTCGTGATCATGATTATAATCACTATACAATTCAATTTATATTTTGAAGAGGATATGTACCAAATTAAGTAAGAGGCATATTTCTGATTGTCATAATTCTTCTTTATATATTTCCACATACTACTGATTAAATACAAAGGAAATAGGTTTTAAGATAAGTAATATTTTAAAGCAGAAACAAAAGTGGTGCGAAAGAACATTTTAATGCATTATTTGTATCGGGATAATAGCTATAACGGAACATTACACACGAAGAAAAGAGAATTTTATACCAGTAAAGAAACGAAATTATGGAAAACTAACCATAGTGGAAATGGTTAAGAAAGGAAAACGAGCGGGGTTTTTCATCTTCCCAAGCAATTTAGACAAGCAAAGAGCTGAATACTGAATGAATTCCTTCATGCGGAACATTCGAAACGCAGCTTCGATTCATTCAAAGCGAAAAAAATGCGTCTTCTAGAAGAATGCAAAAAAGGATTGGGCAAAAGGATAAAAAAGGTAAACATTACAAAATAAATGTAAATATAAATATCTATACTTAAATGCCAAGAATACGCTTTCTGGATTTATATTCCAAAAAGTATATTTGTTCATTGTAAGACTGTTTACTGCAAAAAAAAGTATGCAAGCTTACTTCCTGCTCCATTCCTTAAAGGAGAAAAATTACAAAAAACTCACAAAAAGAATAAATACAGTATTGATATATGTTTTGAGTGTTTATTTTTAGGAACGCAAAACCAGATATTCTAAAAATGTGCTTCTATTAATTTACGATTATAATTCCCCGGTTTGGAACGATAGGTCCTGTAAGTAAAAATTAAATTGAGGCACATGAAATGCGGGGTTTTAATTTCTAAGATAAAACGTTTGTCTCCATGTTTACTTTATGTTTTTATGTTTGGAATAACATCGTTTATAGTCAAATTGTCATTGGCTAGAGAGAAATTTTAAAGATTTTGTCAAACGTTTTTATTTTGTTAATTGTTTTGAATTTCATTAAGGATGTGAATTTAATCGATATCCGTGTAATTTTTATATGAGTGTTAACTTGGTAACAACGCTGAAAAAAAGCTGAACCCAAAATATACTAGGTATTTTGAGAGAATACTGTTAATGTTCGAAAGGTGTTGCAATGGTTTGAAAATTTTTGATCTGGTGACTTTTCCTTACAAATTGAATCCCGTGGAAGACACCCAAAATATCTGCAAAAAATGATGTGCTGAAAGCATTGGGGGAAACGAATTCCATATATATTATAATATTATTAATATACATATAATTAATATATTATACTGCCAGTTCATTGAAGAGCTGCATCAAAAAATTTCAAATTATACCACCATCATTTCTTAACCCACTTTACCCCATTATCCTATTTAAAGGACAGATTAAAATTATTATATGGAAAGCATTATTTGTATGTTGCAAATATTTTGATAGTTGGAACATGTAGGGATATGTATCAGCTTCTTATAGTGTGAGTTATATGATTCACTCCCTCCTCTTTCCTCTGGAAATTTTGCTTACTCATCGCATTTATGGGCAGGGTTTGCGTCATCTCTTTGGTGTAACAGAATTCTTTTTCAGTTTACTTTGAACACTTGGCTGGGTATTTTTTATATAATAGTACTCTTTCGTTATAATCCCGGTTGATAATTAGAGCGATAATGTTTAGTTTTAGAATATTATTATTTAACTGTCCTCTAAATAGGACAGTAGGACGATACTTATGCAATTGACGCGTTCTTTCCCTCTTTATAACTAAGAGCAAAAAGAAATCCTTCTAGCATTTCAACCCTTCGGAGTTTATCAGTGCAAAAGTTTCTGAAGTTAGAGGAAGCATTTAAATTATTAAGATTCAGATGAGAGTAACATTTAAATTGGGCTGTATTTCCACCAGATGCCAGCGAACTAACTGACGAAAATAAGAGAATGAGAATGAAGTAAATACTGGTGAGATTATTGTAAACGATGGTACCTGGGCCTTTGAAGGTCAAGACTATATATAAAGATAATTTCCTGCCTGAACCTCCACAAGCTCTAGTGTTTCGACAACAAAACAGAAAAAAAGTTAAAAGACATCAGCCATTTTGAATAAAGAATAAATCACAGCATCATTCACAGTGGAAAACAAATGCTGAATCCATCATGTGACTTATTCAAGCAGATAGAAACTACACGGAAAGATAAAACTTCATCAGATCTTTTGAGCAGTTTTATTCCAGTAAAGTTTACAATCTCACTGTAAAATAAACTATGCGTTATACAGCAGATGAAAAAAAGACGAACATGATTTCTTGACCTCTGCTGACGGAATGTATGTTTTTACAGGAACTTTGCTTCAACCTGTGAATGTGACTACTGGTCAAATGTTGAACACTTTGGCATTATCCTGGTGAAAATTTCCATGTCCGAAACCATTTCTAAAAGTTGAAATCGTATTTACATTTTGTGTAAAATGGAACTGTAAGACAGCATGCCCAGGATAGATTTTTCAAAGTAAAATCTTTGTTTAACAAACTCATTAATGATTTATTAAATGTGGACAATTCTCTTTGAATCTAGGCATTGATGAAATGATCATCATGTATTACAGTAGTAATAGTCTAAAACAGTTTATCCGAGCCAAGCAAATGCCTTTTTGATATAAACTTCAGGTTCCCTGTGCAAGCGAGGGATATTAGCTACAATTTTTCTCTCTAATTCGGTGAAGAATTTGATGCAAGAAATGATACTCCTCTTTGTTTTCGGGTGTTGATGAAACTAATAGAGAATATTGTGATTCCTTCAAGTTGCGTTTTACATTTTAAGATTTTTTTTACTAGCATTGATTTTTTGAAGTCTTTATAAATAGGGTTTTTAAGATACAGGAACAACAGTGACAATAGTTCTGTCACTGTTGCTACATATTTCACCACTTTAGAACCATGCTTTGATGTGAAGAGGCGAGTAAGAGGGCAAAAAGATGAAATTAAAGTGAAAATTCTAAATTTGATTAATTCTTACAACAAAATTATGAGTGATAAGAGTCAACACGACTGATTGGCTGGGTTTTATTCCAATAAATTCGTGGGAAAGAGTGGTACTGACCACTTTTTAAACGTTCACTGGATGTGGACAAAACTCTCAACAAACGTTCACTGGATATGGATAATTCACAAAACTCTAAACAAAGATGAAGCCTTGAAGGAATTCCGAAGAGTTGTAACAACAACCTATCTAAAAAAACTGTGATAAGAATGAACATTAGACCTAGGATTTCGACTGTACCATTTTATGCAAAAGAAGACATCCATAAAGATAGTGTTGGTAATTTTTTACTAAAGCGAGAAAAACAGCGTCGTTGTCAAATAGCAAGGAAAAGCGAAAACATATTACATTAAATGCGCCAAAACACTTTGTTAGGCTTGTTTTGAACCTATCCACCAAAACTAGACTGATATTTAATTGAAACGTTAATCAATTTGTAAATATGAAAGTATTATTAAAATAAAGTAAACATTTGTGCTCAGAACTAGCTTTTCATCATTGAATATAGCACTAAAATATGCGAGTGCAAATTTATCCCCTTTATCTCAGTGCCCTACTTAGAAGACGGGTCAGATTTCTTAGATAAAAAATATAATAATTTTTTTTCCATTTTTTTTATATTTAGTTTGTTTAAGATTAACTAACTTTAGAAAGCATAATGCTACTGAAATTTAAGCAAAATGAATAAATTGGAATAAAGTGGTGATTTTTCATGAATAATTGGGATAACAGGCTAATACAGTTATTCTCAAATTTCAATATCACCCCAATCCATACATTTACAATGTATTGAATTCAATAATACTATATTTTAAAGCTAAGCCTACAATGCGACTTTAAGTGCCGCCGGGGCGTATATAAACGTCTCACTCAGCGAGTGTTGTAATTGCCCCGGACGTACATATACGTCTTTCCAAAGTACGATCTTTCCTGTGCATTGCTATCAATAAAACTATTTCAAAGGCTTTGACATGCAATAAAATGATCTTAACAGTGTTTGGAAAGATTTTCTTATTTATTCCTTCTCTATCATCCCCGATACAAACACTCGCTTACGTTTTAAACGGTGGCATTGGGGAGAAAACCAAGTAATTAATTCATCAGTATAGGATAAACTATAAACCATACAAATAATCAAGATAAGTGTTAATTTTTTATTTTAATTTTATATATGACAAGCCTATATGGGGTCAATGGTAATTATTAAACTTATTCTTAACTTAGTATTGTTAAAAAAATAATTAAGTATAAAATACATCGCGCAATACTGATATATTTATAAGTGTATTATATCAGTGTAAATGTGTATTTTACTTTTTTATTATGCCAGAATGTATGTTATTTGTGTACTTTCAGTAAAATTAGTAATTTTTTTAAATAATCATTTGTTGTTGACTTTTCAATATGCTCGTGTCCCCCTTATAGAGTTATTATGCCCTTAAGGTGCATACCCCACAGTTTGAGTGAGTGAATGAGTGAATATTAACGTCACGCTGTTTAGCTACTCTAGGGCTTTTGGCGACGGTTAGCGTAATTTTGAACCATAGTCAAGTTACGCAGACGACACCTGAGTGGCACCCCCTCTCCTAACTACCACACCACACCAACGGGAGGACGTTTGAGCTCTCGACAATTTAACGTGCATCGCTCCCCTACACGAAGGGTCTTCAGTGGTACTGGGATCGAGCTCATGACACGCTAGCTATGATCCGATGCCTAGACCACTCGGCTACCGTGGCCATCCCACAGTTTGATAAAGACTGGGTTAATTAACATGGTTCAATACATTTCTCTGATAACTCTGGACCGCATACGTAGTACAAAACAACTTCGAATCAAATTAATTAAAATATGTTTTTTACAGCACCTAACTTATTCATGTTATCTTACGCCAAACAATAGTTTTTATGGGCTAAACAGTACGAAAAAATCCATACCAGAGTTTATTGATTATAAGGATCAGAATTCATTTAAGACAGGGAAATACGCCTTGTAATAACATTGGAAACGGTTTAATGAAGTAAATGGGGCATATTATGAGAATATAAACAGCTTCTGAAAAAGCATATGTATGGTTTTACATATTCATTGAAAAGTTCGACAGTTCACAAGCACCAACCTAACACATAACAGTTTTTAATGATCTAAATATTTGTTGAAGACATGGAAGTACTAATTAATAAAAAATAGAACTGGAAACAGGACAAAGTTGTTGTAAGCATCTAATCCGGGTATAATACCATGTATAGCAACGAAAATAATCCTCAATGGGTGGAGTTATATTAAAGTAGCATAATAGAGAATCATGAGGGCTGGTGGCCAAGGACGTTATAGTTTTGAACCTCAAACTAGCGACGCGGCTGACACTTAGGGTGGCATCCCTCTTTCAACTAACACAGGACGCCAATGGAAGGTCCATGAACTAATCGAGTTTAACTTGCATTAGTCCCTCTTCACGGCTGGTCATCATTGGCACCAAGACTCGAATCCCTGACACGCCCGCCACGAGTTCGCAACTATAGTCTCTAGGGTGAATTTGGGGTTTATTAGCGCAAAAGCCGATTTTGGCTATACTGCGCCAAACATTTGTTTTAATATCTGTGGTCTAGACGGGAAGAGAGAAAGAAAGAATGAATTGAATGACAAGAAAGAGGGTCGAAAATAGAGAAGGATCACTAGGGTACCCCGGGTTCGTGAAGCCCGTGTTTACCAAAGACAGTAAACCCCGTGGGAAAAGGAAAAGATCACAAGGGCACCTCGGGATTGTGACACCCGTACTCACCTAAAGAAGGTGATCCCCCTGAGGGGAATATATAGTCTCTAGGCTACTGCCGCCACGTCTCATGGGTAAAAGGAAAATTATAATTCAAATAATTTACAATTAAACATTTTATAATGTTTTAACCAAACATTCAGGTTTTACAACAAGTAAATAAACTACGAGTATAAACTTGGATTACATATCTGAAATAGCTTTAATTTCCCCGAGGTGTGTTTAATCTTTTTTTGGTACACACTTGTGACGCGTCTTTTGAGATGCTTATTACAATATTTTTTTTCGAAGCTCAAATCGAAGGTTTTAAAAACATTCTATGTAGTAACTTCAAGGATTATTTACAATACTATTCGAATAGAAGAGAGAGAACAATTCAAAGGAACTTTCGACAACTGAACTGCCGCGGAAATATGCATAATTCATTTGTGTTTTTTTAAATACACATAAATATAAAATTATGTTTTTAAAATGAAGTGAGGAAATATCAAGATGACCTTCAATGGTTTTAAATTAATCAATATCAACCTTTTGCTAATATATATATATATTTTTAATTTTCGTAAGAAAAATATTCATTTCAATTTCGTTCTATGAAACGAAATTTAGGATGATTGCATAAGTTCAATAGAATCTTGGACAATTAAATTATCAGTTGTAATGCTTGTTTCATATTTCAAAATT
>BMAO01030503.1:0-18726 GCA_019973975.1 Trichonephila clavata
AAAATATTTTTTCTTCAATGGGCTGCAAATTTTGTATTTTAAAACCTCTGCAGACCTAGTACATTCCCCAGGAGCTGGTACCACTTTTTAGCGTTGAAACCATATAGGCGATACCAATGCTCCGTGCAGCAAAAATTTGAAGACCAATGGTCTATATGAAGATACATTTGTAATGATTTAAGCGTAAAAAATATCGGTGCGTTTTGTTTTTATGGTTTTAGATGTCTTTATAACAACTTTCTGGTACTTGAAATTATACTGTTAGAAATATTTACATATCAGTTGCTCGTATTGATTTCAAATCATTCTTAATAAATACAAACAAATGTTTCTTTTTTTTATTTAGGATTGTTTCAAAAAAGCTCGGAGTAATTCCAAATGTGCGCGATTATGTCGTTAATTTGGCTCGATATTCACAAACATAAGGCTTTTTCCCTGCATGATATTCCCCTGATGAATATTTGAAGAAAAGATTCCTTGCTTTCTCTCTCATGTTAAAAGAAATAGAAAACGTAAAGATCCTCCTAGCTGACAAACTATTTTTAGTTTTAAATATTACATATGTATTTTTTCGTACCCAATATTAATTTACAGGTTTTTATGATTGAAAAGCATTTTTTCATTATAATTAAATGCTCGCAATTTTGATAAGCGGTTTGTATAACTAGCGGCCTAACAACTATCCATTATGTAGCTAACACAATCGTGGTGCCATCTATTGCTTAAAGTTAGAGTTTTAAATATTATATATATATATTTTTCGTACCCAAAATTAGTTTACAGGTTTTTATGATTAAAATGCATTTTTTCAATTATAATTAAACGCATCGTAATTTTACAAGCGGTTTGTAAAACTAGTACAAAAATTCATTTACATTCACTCGAACCATTGTAGTAAAAAACATTTTTAGGCACTGAAAATCACACACTATTGCAGTTTAAAATACATTATATTTTAAACTGACACACTATTTTTTTATTATTTTATCCGTACCCAAAAATCATGTACAGGAGTAAATTTTTTGATTGAAAATGCATTATTAGTTTCATTATAATTAAACACATCGTAATTTTGACCAGAGGTCTAGCAAATAATACCCATAATGTAGCTAACACGTTCGGTGCCATCTATTGCTTAAAGATAGAAACATCGTTATTTAACTATATACTTTTATTTCGCTAGTTGCAGAGATTTTGACAATTACTGAATCTAGAATAAAACTCTTCAATGTCTTAGGTAGATTGTATGAATAGAAATGATTATTTTTTCTATTTTGAAAAATGACAACTTAAATACCATTTTTTCTAAAAAAATAACTTTTTCTGATCTTTTGTTAATTTTATTCGCTTCAATCGAGGTAGCACTTTCAACAGAGGTAGTAATACTTTTCATAAAACAACCCACCAGCGTAATCGGAGAGAAACGTTTTTTTATTCAATAACTTTAAATTTAAAAAAACTAAACCTAGAGGAAAAATTTAATCACAACGTTTAAATTCCTTCTTGAACAATGAAAGTATGTCGAGGAACAAAGTGTGCTTACATTTTGGTCAGCGACGTTATTATTTACTCGTGCAGAAAAAAACTCTAAAAAAACGTTCAAGGGAAAATGTGTTGGCTACTAGTTTGAAAACTATAAATGAAGATATTAAAGTCTTTCTTCTCATCCATGCGACAACAGTTTATAAAAGGGTAAATTAGATTCAGTTTTATAATTTTTTTAAAAGTGTTTTTCTAGTAAGTCGAATAAAACCTGTTAAAAACTATTTTATTTTCAATCTTTAACATATTACTAGCTTTCATGGCCCGGCGTTGCACGGGCTTATACCCAGTGTATAACTTAATCCCCATGTTAATTTCCTCCTTTCTTTCTGACGCCAACACTTTTGTGTGGTTTTGACGCGTACGATGTGAGTGCGTGTCATGGCTTTGTCGCTTAACATTTTCCCTTCTTTTCCCAAATTCAACACTTCCAATATTATTTTTCGAAATTACGTTGATTTCTTTGTTTCTTTCCTCTCCGCTTAGCCCGGCGTTGCACGGGCTTTTACCGAGTGAATAACTTCATCCCCATGAAAGTTTCGTGTTTCCCTCAGGCCGATAGCACTTATGTGCGCGATGTGAATGATTTCTTTAACTATGCCATTAAACTCCCTTTTTCGAAATTTGTTCTTGCGTTGGTGTGGGTTCTAATTATTAGAGATGGGTGAAAGCGCAGGTGTCGTCCTCGTCACTTGACCATGGTTGAAAATTTCGAGGTCCATCGCCAATAACCCTTGAATAAGCGAACAGTGAGATTTAAAAATCACTCACTCAGTTTTCAGTTCTTTCCTTGCAATTTTTAGTCCCCGGAAACGAAAATGTAGCCTTTTTAAAAATAGTTGTATGTTGAAAAAAGGCAGAAAAGTAGAAATTTTTCACATTTAAAATTTCACTACTATTTTAATTTTTGAAGTAAAATTGTGAGAATTTTTGAAACATTCGACACGAAGGAAAAATGTTTCATGCAATTACTATATAAAAGAAGAAATTATTAAATGATTGATTTAAGTATTTTGAGTGTTTTATTAAAATTTGTTCAAAAAAGTTTTTGGTTCTTTTTTTTTGAAAATCACTGATTCTAAAAGTTTTAAAAATCATTTTTATTTAAAAGTAACGATGTTGATTAATTTTGGAAAAAATCATAAAATATGCAAGAAATCTTTGTTTCCTAAAAAAAAAGTTTTTTCATTAAATTAAAAAAAAAGATAGTTTTCGGCATTTTACTTTTTTAATCACTGTTTCTAAATATCAATGAACATTTTAAAAATCATTTTCTTTTAAATTCATCGATATTTATAAAATACAAAACTATAATTTATTAATATTTTTACATTAAAATTGATTAAAAATGTTCATTTAGCAATTAATTGTGACATTCCGTTTGCTTAAATAATGGCAGCACTGAAAATTTACGTGTGAAAAATAAACAGAAATGAAAGCTTCTTGTTAGGAATTGTTGAAAAAGATAGAAATTACTTTGAATGATTAAAAATCAGAAAAAAAACCTTTTTTAAGGCAAAAAAATGAAAATACATGAAAATAACAGAGGATCTTGTTAAAATAAGTATTTATCAGTAAAATTAATTTACGTGGGAAAAATAAGCAGAAACGAACAAATCAAATTCGCTAGATTCGAACCCAGCCACAAGAAAGAATTAGATACTTAGCGAAAGCAACGCGCTTTGCAACTACGCCACACGGACCTGTAGCGGAGAGTAAAAATAGGCAATAATAATGAATGCGAGGTTAAAAAAAATAACTATTTCACTCGCATTTTTTTTTACTCGCCAAAGTTACTGATTTCCCCTGTTTAAGGCAGAATTTTTTTAGTGTAACCCTTGAGTTAGATGCGGTCGAAGGCGAAACAGGTCAGAAGTCTTTGGCGCAAAGCTAATTTTTCGACGCCAATGTTTGGCTAAATGTAAAATCGCGTATTTTGAATTATTTTAAAAAATCATTACATTCATTTTAAGGGCATAATTTTTACGTTAATGCTCTCAAATATCACCAACTATTTGCAAAAATAACGTACTTTGAAATAAAAAATGTACAAATTACTACTTTTTAATTTATTTTTCAGAAAAACATAAGTTTTTGAAATTCACAAAATGTTTTTTAAAATCCGTAATTTTAAAGCAATTTTTTCAATCTTCGTATATGTTACGGATAATATTACTGTACATACGGAAAAAAGGTTTTGTGAGATTACCTTCATAAATGAAGAAGTTATTCAATGTAAAGTAAAAATTGGGACTACTTTTTAAAAATTCTTTAAAAAAATGTTTCGGGAATTTTATTTTTTAAATGAATGGATCAAGAAGAGAAAGGTTTGAAGTTAATTAGTGTAGAATATCGATTTAATAACACAAAAGGAAATTCATACGCAACGATTTAGAAATAATTTTCATAAAAACGCATCAGTTTTAACACTATTTTAAAAAATTCTAAAAAAATAGAAAATATCGTTATTTTACAAAAAAAAATTATACCGTGTCGTGGCGAAATAAATGATCTTTCCGATTCTGTAATTATTTTTTGTCTAATTTTGACACCGAAAATTAGATGACAATTTTAATATGGTGGAAAACGTAAGATTACCGCTCGGCCGAAACGGAAGGGAAGTTTCGCAAAGTAAACAACCGGCAAGAGTAAAACAATTAGCCGTTTTAAGGTTTTTAATTAATATCTTTTCAACTAATTACAATATCGGAATATAAATGGGCAATACGGATTCCCCGGAAAATTCCGGAACTTTTGGTACATTCCGCGACTTTCTGCGTCGTACAGTTCGTGAGAAGATAGACGCACATACATAGATAGATAGATACGTTTGTTTACCATCGAATTTTAATAGTGTAGATACTATAACTAAATGGAATGTGTTTTTCGAGTGAAATTGAAAGACTAATTTTTGTTGCATTTATACAGCGCCCATCATTTATCATTACTGACAGGCAAAGGTAATCAAGCTGCATAACCCTTCCCTCTTGGAAGAGCAGGGATTGCTGCTCCCCCTTCTTTCACGTATCCCAACCAACAAAAGTCGAACAAAAGCCTTATAGACGGGAACTAGAGCGTCCAAGTCGTCTAAAGCACTGTCACTGGAGACCCGAAGATGGCCAGTTCGAATCGCGACATGAACACAGCATGTTGACGAAGAGGTGTAGTATGCTTGGATAAAGCCTTATGTTTGTGGATTTCTGTTAGATTTACTTGGAAATTCATTTACATTAGGTTTCTTCCCTGCATTTTTTTTCTTTTTCTGAAACGAAAGTTCTGGTTCTCTCTATGTAGAAAAAATATTTTTTTCTTCAATGGGGCTGCAAATTGGTATTTAAAACCTCTGCAGACCTAGTACATTCCCTTGGAGCTGGTACCACTTTTTAGCGATGAAACCATATAGGCGATACCAATGCTCCTTGCAGCAAAAAAGTTTGAAGACCAATGGTCTATATGAAGATACATTTGTAATGATTTAAGCGTAAAAAATATCGGTGCGTTTTTTTATGGTTTTAGATGTCTTTATAACAACTTTCTGGTACTTGAAATTATACTGTTAGAAATATTTACATATCAGTTGCTCGTATTGATTTCAAATCATTCTTAATAAATACAAACAAATGTTTCTTTTTTTTTATTTAGGAGTTGTTTCAAAAAAGCTCGGAGTAATTCCAAATGTGCGCGATTATGTCGTTAATTTTGGCTCGATATTCACAAACATAAGGCTTTTTCCCTGCATGATATTCCCCTGATGAATATTTGAAGAAAAGATTCCTTGCTTTCTCTCTCATGTTAAAAGAAATAGAAAAACGTAAAGATCCTCCTAGCTGACAAACTATTTTTAGTTTTAAATATTACATATGTATTTTTTCGTACCCAATATTAATTTACAGGTTTTTATGATTGAAAAGCATTTTTTCAATTATAATTAAATGCATCGCAATTTTGATAAGCGGTTTGTATAACTAGCGGCCTAACAACTATCCATTATGTAGCTAACACAATCGTGGTGCCATCTATTGCTTAAAGTTAGAGTTTTAAATATTATATATATATATTTTTTCGTACCCAAAATTAGTTTACAGGTTTTTATGATTAAAATGCATTTTTTCAATTATAATTAAACGCATCGTAATTTTTACAAGCGGTTTGTAAAACTAGTACAAAAAATTCATTTACATTCACTCGAACCATTGTAGTAAAAAACATTTTTAGGCACTGAAAATCACACACTATTGCAGTTTAAAATACATTATATTTTAAACTGACACACTATTTTTTTATATATTTTATCCGTACCCAAAAATCATGTACAGGAGTAAATTTTTTGATTGAAATGCATTATTAGTTTCATTATAATTAAACACATCGTAATTTTGACCAGAGGTCTAGCAAATAATACCCATAATGTAGCTAACACGTTCGTGGTGCCATCTATTGCTTAAAGATAGAAACATCGTTATTTAACTATATACTTTTATTCGCTAGTTGCAGAGATTTTGACAATTACTGAATCTAGAATAAAACTCTTCAATGTCTTAGGTAGATTGTATGAATAGAAATGATTATTTTTTTCTATTTTGAAAAATGACAACTTAAATACCATTTTTTCTAAAAAAAATAACTTTTTCTGATCTTTTGTTAATTTTATTCGCTTCAATCGAGGTAGCACTTTCAACAGAGGTAGTAATACTTTTCATAAAACAACCCACAGCGTAATCGGAGAAACGTTTTTTTATTCAATAACTTTAAATTTAAAAAAACTAAACCTAGAGGAAAAATTTAATCACAACGTTTAAATTCCTTCTTGAACAATGAAAGTATGTCGAGGAACAAAGTGTGCTTACATTTTGGTCAGCGACGTTATTATTTACTCGTGCAGAAAAAAAACCTCTAAAAAAACGTTCAAGGGAAAAATGTGTTTGGCTACTAGTTTGAAAACTATAAATGAAGATATTAAAGTCTTTCTTCTCATCCATGCGACAACAGTTTATAAAAGGGTAAATTAGATTCAGTTTTTATAATTTTTTTAAAAGTGTTTTTCTAGTAAGTCGAATAAAACCTGTTAAAAACTATTTTATTTTCAATCTTTAAACATATTACTAGCTTTCATGGCCCGGCGTTGCACGGGCTTATACCCAGTGTATAACTTAATCCCCATGTTAATTTCCTCCTTTCTTTCTGACGCCAACACTTTTGTGTGGTTTTGACGCGTACGATGTGAGTGCGTGTCATGGCTTTGTCGCTTAACATTTTCCCTTCTTTTCCCAAATTCAACACTTCCAATATTATTTTTCGAAATTACGTTGATTTCTTTGTTTCTTTCCTCTCCGCTTAGCCCGGCGTTGCACGGGCTTTTACCGAGTGAATAACTTCATCCCCATGAAAGTTTCGTGTTTCCCTCAGGCCGATAGCACTTATGTGCGCGATGTGAATGATTTCTTTAACTATGCCATTAAAACTCCCTTTTTCGAAATTTGTTCTTGCGTTGGTGTGGCGTTCTAATTATTAGAGATGGGTGAAAGCGCAGGTGTCGTCCTCGTCACTTGACCATGGTTGAAAATTTCGAGGTCCATCGCCAATAACCCTTGAATAAGCGAACAGTGAGAATTTAAAAATCACTCACTCAGTTTTCAGTTCTTTCCTTGCAATTTTTTAGTCCCCGGAAACGAAAATGTAGCCTTTTAAAAGATAGTTGTATGTTGAAAAAAGGCAGAAAAGTAGAAATTTTTCACATTTAAAATTTCACTACTATTTTAATTCTTGAAGTAAAATTGTGAGAATTTTTTGAAATATTCGACACACAGAAAAAATGTTTCATGCAATTATCTTTATAAAAGAAGAAATTATTAAATGATTGATTTAAGTATTTTGAGTGTTTTATTAAAATTTGTTCAAAAAAGTTTTTGGCTTTTTTTTTAAATCACTGATTCTAAAAGTTTTAAAAATCATTTTCATTTAAAAGTAACGATGTTGATTAATTTTGGAAAAAATCATAAATTATGCAAAAAATCTTTGTTTCCTAAAAAAAGTTTTATCATTAAATTAAAAAAAAAGATAGTTTTCGGCATTTTACTTTTTTAATCACTGTTTCTAAATATCAATGAACTTTTTAAAAATCATTTTCTTTTAAATTCATCGATATTTATAAAATACAAAACTATAACTTATTAATATTTTTACATTAAAATTGATTAAAAATGTTCATTTAGCAATTAATTGTGACATTCCGTTTGCTTAAATAATGGCAGCACTGAAAATTTACGTGGGAAAAATAAACAGAAATGAAAGCTTCTTGTTAGGAATTGTTGAAAAAGATAGAAATTACTTTGAATGATTAAAAATCGGAAAAAAATATTTTTTAAGGCAAAAAAAATGAAAAGTACATTAAAATAACAGAGGATCTTGTTAAAATAAGTATTTATCAGTAAAATTAATTTACGTGGGAAAAATAAGCAGAAACGAACAAATCAAATTCGCCAGATTCGAACCCAGCCACAAGAAAGAATTAGATACTTTGCGAAAGCAACGCGCTTTGCAACTACGCCACACAGACCTGTAGCGGAGAATAAAAATAGGCAATAATAATGAATGCGAGGTTCAAAAAAAATAACTATTTCACTCGCATTTTTTTTTACTCGCCAAAGTTACTGATTTCCCCTTGTTTAAGGCAGAATTTTTTTAGTGTAACCCTTGAGTTAGATGCGGTCGAAGGCGAAACAGGTCAGCAGTCTTTGGCGCAAAGCTAATTTTCGACGCCAATGTTTGGCTAAATGTAAAATCGCGTATTTTGAATTATTTTAAAAATCATTACATTCATTTTAAGGGCATAATTTTTACGTTAATGCTCTCAAACATCACCAACTATTTGCAAAAATAACGTACTTTGAAATAAAAAATGTAAAATTACTACTTTTTAATTTATTTCTCAGAAAAACATAAGTTTTTGAAATTCACAAAATGTTTTTTAAAATCCGTAATATTGAAGCAATTTTTTCAATCTTCGTATATGTTACGCATAATATTACTGTACATATAGAAAAAAGGTTTTGTGAGATTACCTTCATAAATGTAGAAGTTATTCAATGTAAAGTAAAAATTGGGACTACTTTTTAAAAATTCTTTAAAAAAAAACGTTTTGGGAATTTTATTTTTTAAATGAATGGATCTAAAAGAAAAAGGTTTGAAGTTAATTAGTGTAGAATATCGATTTAATAACACAAAAAGAAATTCATACGCAATGATTTAGAAATAATTTTCATAAAAACGCATCAGTTTTAACACTATTTTAAAAAATTCTAAAAAAATAGAATATATCTTTATTTTACAAAAAGAATTATACCGTGTCGTGGCGAAATAAATGATCTTTCCGATTCTGTAATTATTTTTTGTCTAATTTTGACACCGAAAATTAGATGACAATTTTAATATGGTGGAAAACATAAGATTACCGCTCGGCCGAAACGGAAGGGAAGTTTCGCAAAGTAAACAACCGGCAAGAGTAAAACAATTAGCCGTTTTAAGGTTTTTAATTAATATCTTTTTAACTGATTACAATATCGGAATATAAATGGGCAATACGGCTTCCCCGGAAAATTCCGGATCTTTTGGTACATTCCGCGACTTTCTGCGTCGTACAGTTCGTGAGAAGATAGACGCACATAGATAGATAGATAGATAGATAGATAGATACGTTTGTTTACCTTCGAATTTTAATAGTGTAGGTACTATAACTAAATGGAATGTGTTTTTCGAGTGAAATTGAAAGACTAATTTTTGTTGCATTTATGCAGCGCCCATCATTTATCATTACTGACAGGCAAAGGTAATCAAGCTGCATACCCCTTCCCTCTTGGAAGAGCAGGGATTGCTGCTCCCCCTTCTTTCACGTATCCCAACCAACAAAAGACGAACAAAAGCCTTATAGACGGGGACTAGAGCGTCCAAGTCGTCTAAAGCACTGTCACTGGAGACCCGAAGATGGCCAGTTCGAATCGCGACATGAACACAGCATGTTGACGAAGAGTTGTAGTATGCTTGGATAAAGCCTTATGCTTGTGGATTTCTGTTAGATTTACTTGGAAATTCATTTACATTAGGTTTCTTCCCTGCATTTTTTTCTTTTTCTGAAACGAAAGTTCTTTTTCTCTCTATGTAGAAAAAATATTTTTTTCTTCAATGGGGCTGCAAATTTGTATTTAAAACCTCTGCAGACCTAGTACATTCCCCAGGAGCTGGTACCACTTTTTAGCGTTGAAACCATATAGGCGATACCAATGCTCCGTGCAGCAAAAAAGTTTGAAGACCAATGGTCTATATAAAGATACATTTGTAATGATTTAAGCGTAAAAAATATCGGTGCGTTTTGTTTTTATGGTTTTAGATGTCTTTATAACAACTTTCTGGTACTTGAAATTATACTGTTAGAAATATTTACATATCAGTTGCTCGTATTGATTTCAAATCATTCTTAATAAATACAAACAAATGTTTCTTTTTTTTTATTTAGGAGTTGTTTCAAAAAAGCTCGGAGTAATTCCAAATGTGCGCGATTATGTCGTTAATTTTGGCTCGATATTCACAAACATAAGGCTTTTTCCCTGCATGATATTCCCCTGATGAATATTTGAAGAAAAGATTCCTTGCTTTCTCTCTATGTTAAAAGAAATAGAAAAACGTAAAGATCCTCCTAGCTGACAAACTATTTTTAGTTTTAAATATTACATATGTATTTTTTCGTACCCAATATTAATTTACAGGTTTTTATGATTGAAAAGCATTTTTTCAATTATAATTAAATGCATCGCAATTTTGATAAGCGGTTTGTATAACTAGCGGCCTAACAACTATCCATTATGTAGCTAACACAATCGTGGTGCCATCTATTGCTTAAAGTTAGAGTTTTAAATATTATATATATATATTTTTTCGTACCCAAAATTAGTTTACAGGTTTTTATGATTAAAATGCATTTTTTCAATTATAATTAAACGCATCGTAATTTTTACAAGCGGTTGGTAAAACTAGTACAAAAAATTCATTTACATTCACTCGAACCATTGTAGTAAAAAACATTTTTAGGCACTGAAAATCACACACTATTGCAGTTTAAAATACATTATATTTTAAACTGACACACTATTTTTTTATATATTTTATCCGTACCCAAAAATCATGTACAGGAGTAAATTTTTTGATTGAAATGCATTATTAGTTTCATTATAATTAAACACATCGTAATTTTGACCAGAGGTCTAGCAAATAATACCCATAATGTAGCTAACACGTTCGCGGTGCCATCTATTGCTTAAAGATAGAAACATCGTTATTTAACTATATACTTTTATTCGCTAGTTGCAGAGATTTTGACAATTACTGAATCTAGAATAAAACTCTTCAATGTCTTAGGTAGATTGTATGAATAGAAATGATTATTTTTTTCTATTTTGAAAAATGACAACTTAAATACCATTTTTTCTAAAAAAAATAACTTTTTCTGATCTTTTGTTAATTTTATTCGCTTCAATCGAGGTAGCACTTTCAACAGAGGTAGTAATACTTTTCATAAAACAACCCACAGCGTAATCGGAGAAACGTTTTTTTATTCAATAACTTTAAATTTAAAAAAACTAAACCTAGAGGAAAAATTTAATCACAACGTTTAAATTCCTTCTTGAACAATGAAAGTATGTCGAGGAACAAAGTGTGCTTACATTTTGGTCAGCGACGTTATTATTTACTCGTGCAGAAAAAAAACCTCTAAAAAAACGTTCAAGGGAAAAATGTGTTTGGCTACTAGTTTGAAAACTATAAATGAAGATATTAAAGTCTTTCTTCTCATCCATGCGACAACAGTTTATAAAAGGGTAAATTAGATTCAGTTTTTATAATTTTTTAAAAGTGTTTTTCTAGTAAGTCGAATAAAACCTGTTAAAAACTATTTTATTTTCAATCTTTAAACATATTACTAGCTTTCATGGCCCGGCGTTGCACGGGCTTATACCCAGTGTATAACTTAATCCCCATGTTAATTTCCTCCTTTCTTTCTGACGCCAACACTTTTGTGTGGTTTTGACGCGTACGATGTGAGTGCGTGTCATGGCTTTGTCGCTTAACATTTTCCCTTCTTTTCCCAAATTCAACACTTCCAATATTATTTTTCGAAATTACGTTGATTTCTTTGTTTCTTTCCTCTCCGCTTAGCCCGGCGTTGCACGGGCTTTTACCGAGTGAATAACTTCATCCCCATGAAAGTTTCGTGTTTCCCTCAGGCCGATAGCACTTATGTGCGCGATGTGAATGATTTCTTTAACTATGCCATTAAAACTCCCTTTTTCGAAATTTGTTCTTGCGTTGGTGTGGTGTTCTAATTATTAGAGATTGGTGAAAGCGCAGGTGTCGTCCTCGTCACTTGACCATGGTTGAAAATTTCGAGGTCCATCGCCAATAACCCTTGAATAAGCGAACAGTGAGAATTTAAAAATCACTCACTCAGTTTTCAGTTCTTTCCTTGCAATTTTTTAGTCCCCGGAAACGAAAATGTAGCCTTTTAAAAGATAGTTGCATGTTGAAAAAAGGCAGAAAAGTAGAAATTTTTCACATTTAAAATTTCACTACTATTTTAATTCTTGAAGTAAAATTGTGAGAATTTTTTGAAATATTCGACACACAGAAAAAATGTTTCATGCAATTATCTTTATAAAAGAAGAAATTATTAAATGATTGATTTAAGTATTTTGAGTGTTTTATTAAAATTTGTTCAAAAAAGTTTTTGGCTTTTTTTTTTAAATCACTGATTCTAAAAGTTTTAAAAATCATTTTCATTTAAAAGTAACGATGTTGATTAATTTTGGAAAAAATCATAAATTATGCAAAAAATCTTTGTTTCCAAAAAAAAGTTTTATCATTAAATTAAAAAAAAAGATAGTTTTCGGCATTTTACTTTTTTAATCACTGTTTCTAAATATCAATGAACTTTTTAAAAATCATTTTCTTTTAAATTCATCGATATTTATAAAATACAAAACTATAACTTATTAATATTTTTACATTAAAATTGATTAAAAATGTTCATTTAGCAATTAATTGTGACATTCCGTTTGCTTAAATAATGGCAGCACTGAAAATTTACGTGGGAAAAATAAACAGAAATGAAAGCTTCTTGTTAGGAATTGTTGAAAAAGATAGAAATTACTTTGAATGATTAAAAATCGGAAAAAAATATTTTTTAAGGCAAAGAAATGAAAAGTACATTAAAATAACAGAGGATCTTGTTAAAATAAGTATTTATCAGTAAAATTAATTTACGTGGGAAAAATAAGCAGAAACGAACAAATCAAATTCGCTAGATTCGAACCCAGCCACAAGAAAGAATTAGATACTTTGCGAAAGCAACGCGCTTTGCAACTACGCCACACAGACCTGTAGCGGAGAATAAAAATAGGCAATAATAATGAATGCGAGGTTCAAAAAAAATAACTATTTCACTCGCATTTTTTTTACTCGCCAAAGTTACTGATTTCCCCTTGTTTAAGGCAGAATTTTTTTAGTGTAACCCTTGAGTTAGATGCGGTCGAAGGCGAAACAGGTCAGCAGTCTTTGGCGCAAAGCTAATTTTCGACGCCAATGTTTGGCTAAATGTAAAATCGCGTATTTTGAATTATTTTAAAAATCATTACATTCATTTTAAGGGCATAATTTTTACGTTAATGCTCTCAAACATCACCAACTATTTGCAAAAATAACGTACTTTGAAATAAAAAATGTAAAAATTACTACTTTTTAATTTATTTCTCAGAAAAACATAAGTTTTTGAAATTCACAAAATGTTTTTTAAAATCCGTAATATTGAAGCAATTTTTTCAATCTTCGTATATGTTACGCATAATATTACTGTACATACAGAAAAAAGGTTTTGTGAGATTACCTTCATAAATGTAGAAGTTATTCAATGTAAAGTAAAAATTGGGACTACTTTTTAAAAATTCTTTAAAAAAAAAGTTTTGGGAATTTTATTTTTTAAATGAATGGATCTAAAAGAGAAAGGCTTGAAGTTAATTAGTGTAGAATATCGATTTAATAACACAAAAAGAAATTCATACGCAATGATTTAGAAATAATTTTCATAAAAACGCATCAGTTTTAACACTATTTTAAAAAATTCTAAAAAAATAGAATATATCTTTATTTTACAAAAAGAATTATACCGTGTCGTGGCGAAATAAATGATCTTTCCGATTCTGTAATTATTTTTTGTCTAATTTTGACACTGAAAATTAGATGACAATTTTAATATGGTGGAAAACGTAAAATTATCGCTCGGCCGAAACGGAAGGGAAGTTTCGCAAAGTAAACAACCGACAAGAGTAAAACAATTAGCCGTTTTAAGGTTTTTAATTAATATCTTTTTAACTAATTACAATATCGGAATATAAATGGGCAATACGGCTTCCCCGGAAAATTCCGGATCTTTTGGTACATTCCGCGACTTTCTGCGTCGTACAGTTCGTGAGAAGATAGACGCACATACATAGATAGATAGATAGATAGATACGTTTGTTTACCTTCGAATTTTAATAGTGTAGGTACTATAACTAAATGGAATGTGTTTTTCGAGTGAAATTGAAAGACTAATTTTTGTTGCATTTATACAGCGCCCATCATTTATCATTACTGACAGGCAAAGGTAATCAAGCTGCATACCCCTTCCCTCTTGGAAGAGCAGGGATTGCTGCTCCCCCTTCTTTCACGTATCCCAACCAACAAAAGACGAACAAAAGCCTTATAGACGGGGACTAGAGCGTCCAAGTCGTCTAAAGCACTGTCACTGGAGACCCGAAGATGGCCAGTTCGAATTGCGACATGAACACAGCATGTTGACGAAGAGTTGTAGTATGCTTGGATAAAGCCTTATGCTTGTGGATTTCTGTTAGATTTACTTGGAAATTCATTTACATTAGGTTTCTTCCCTGCATTTTTTTCTTTTTCTGAAACGAAAGTTCTTGTTCTCTCTATGTAGAAAAAATATTTTTTTCTTCAATGGGGCTGCAAATTGGTATTTAAAACCTCTGCAGACCTAGTACATTCCCCAGGAGCTGGTACCACTTTTTAGCGATGAAACCATATAGGCGATACCAATGCTCCGTGCACCAAAAAAGTTTGAAGACCAATGGTCTATATGAAGATACATTTGTAATGATTTAAGCGTAAAAAATATCGGTGCGTTTTGTTTTTATGGTTTTAGATGTCTTTATAACAACTTTCTGGTACTTGAAATTATACTGTTAAAAATATTTACATATCAGTTGCTCGTATTGATTTCAAATCAGTCTTAATAAATACAAACAAATGTTTCTTTTTTTTATTTAGGAGTAGTTTCAAAAAAGCTCGGAGTAAGTCCATATGTGCGCGATTATGTCGTTAATTTTGGCTCGATATTCACGAACATAAGGCTTTTTCCCTGCATGATATTCCCCTGATGAATATTTGAAGAAATGATTCCTTGCTTTCTCTCTCATGTTAAAAGAAATAGACAAACGTAAAGATCCTCCTAGCTGACAAACTATTTTTAGTTTTAAATATTACATATGTATTTTTTCGTACCCAATATTAATTTACAGGTTTTTATGATTGAAAAGCATTTTTTCATTATAATTAAATGCATCGCAATTTTGATAAGCGGTTTGTATAACTAGCGGCCTAACAACTATCCATTATGTAGCTAACACAATCGTGGTGCCATCTATTGCTTAAAGTTAGAGTTTTAATCATTATATATATATTTTTTCGTACCCAAAATTTAGTTTACAGGTTTTTTATGATTAAAATGCATTTTTTCAATTATAATTAAACGCATCGTAATTTTTACAAGCGGTTTGGTAAAACTAGTAACAAAAAATTCATTTACATTCACTCGAACCATTGTAGTAAAAAACATTTTTAGGCACTGAAAAATCACACACTATTCAGTTTAAAATACATTATATTTTAAATGGACACACTATTTTTTATATATTTTTATCCGTACCCAAAATCATGTACAGGAGTAAATTTTTTGATTGAAATGCATTATTAGTTTCATTATAATTAAACACATCGTAATTTTGACCAGCGGTCTACAAATAATACCCATAATGTAGCTAACACGTTTCGTGGTGCCATCTATTGCTTAAAGATAGAAACATCGTTATTTAACTATAAACTTTTATTCGCTAGTTGCAGAGATTTTGACAATTACTGAATCTAGAATAAAACTCTTCAATGTCTTAGGTAGATTGTATGAATAGAAATGATTATTTTTTTTCTATTTTGAAAAAATGACAACTTAAATACCATTTTTTCTAAAAAAAATAACTTTTTTCTGATCTTTTGTTAATTTTATTCGCTTCAATCGAGGTAGCACTTTCAACAGAGGTAGTAATACTTTTCATAAACAACCCACAGCGTAATCGGAGAAACGTTTTTTTTATTCAATAACTTTAAATTTAAAAAAACTAAACCTAGAGGAAAAATTTAATCACAACGTTTAAATTCCTTCTTGAACAATGAAAGTATGTCGAGGAACAAAGTGTGCTTACATTTTGGTCAGCGACGTTATTATTTACTCGTGCAGAAAAAAAACCTCTAAAAAAACGTTCAAGGGAAAAATGTGTTTGGCTACTAGTTTGAAAACTATAAATGAAGATATTAAAGTCTTTCTTCTCATCCATGCGACAACAGTTTATAAAAGGGTAAATTAGATTCAGTTTTTTATAATTTTTTTAAAAGTGTTTTTCTAGTAAGTCGAATAAAACCTGTTAAAAACTATTTTATTTTCAATCTTTAAACATATTACTAGCTTTCATGGCCCGGCGTTGCACGGGCTTATACCCAGTGTATAACTTAATCCCCATGTTAATTTCCTCCTTTCTTTCTGACGCCAACACTTTTTGTGTGGTTTTGACGCGTACGATGTGAGTGCGTGTCATGGCTTTGTCGCTTAACATTTTCCCTTCTTTTCCAAATTCAACACTTCCAATATTATTTTTCGAAATTACGTTGATTTCTTTGTTTCTTTCCTCTCCGCTTAGCCGGCGTTGCACGGGCTTTTACCGAGTGAATAACTTCATCCCATGAAAGTTTCGTGTTTCTCCTCAGGCCGATAGCACTTATGTGCGCGATGTGAATGATTTCTTTAACTATGCATTAAAACTCCCTTTTTCGAAATTTGTTCCTTGCGTTGGGTGGTGTTCTAATTATTAGAGATGGTGAAAGCGCAGGTGTCGTCCTCGTCACTTGACCATGGTTGAAAAATTTCGAAAATAACCCTTGAATAAGCGAACAGTGAGAATTTAAAAATCACTCACTCAGTTTTCAGTTCTTTCCTTGCAATTTTTTAGTCCCGGAAACGAAAATGTAGCCTTTTAAAAGATAGTTGTATGTTGAAAAAAGGCAGAAAGTAGAAATTTTTCACATTTAAAATTTCACTACTATTTTAATTCTTGAAGTAAAATTGTGAGATTTTTTGAAATATTCGACACACAGAAAAAATGTTTCATGCAATTATCTTTATAAAAGAAGAAATTATTAAATGATTGATTTAAGTATTTTGAGTGTTTTATTAAAATTTGTTCAAAAAAGTTTTTGGCTTTTTTTTTAAATCACTGATTCTAAAAGTTTTAAAAAAATCATTTTCATTTAAAAGTAACGATGTTGATTAATTTTGGAAAAAATCATAAATTATGCAAAAAATCTTTGTTTCCTAAAAAAAAGTTTATCATTAAATTAAAAAAAAAGATAGTTTTCGGCATTTTACTTTTTTTAATCACTGTTCTAAATATCAATGAACTTTTTAAAAATCATTTTCTTTAAATTCATCGATATTTATAAAATACAAAATATAACTTATTAATATTTTTACATTAAATTGATTAAAATGTTCATTTAGCAATTAATTGTGACATTCCGTTTGCTTAAATAATGCAGCACTGAAAATTTACGTGGGAAAAATAAACAGAAATGAAAGCTTCTTGTTAGAATTGTTGAAAAAGATAGAAATTACTTTGAATGATTAAAAATCGGAAAAAAATATTTTTTAAGGCAAAGAAATGAAAAGTACATTAAAATAACAGAGGATCTTGTTAAAATAAGTATTTATCAGTAAAATTAATTTACGTGGGAAAAATAAGCAGAAACGAACAAATCAAATTCGCTAGATTCGAACCCAGCACAAGAAAGAATTAGATACTTTGCGAAAGCAACGCGCGCTTTGCAACTACGCCACACAGACCTGTAGCGGAGAATAAAAATAGGCAATAATAATGAATGCGAGGTTCAAAAAAAATAACTATTTCACTCGCATTTTTTTTCTCGCCAAAGTTACTGATTTCCCCTTGTTTAAGGCAGAATTTTTAGTGTAACCTTGAGTTAGATGCGGTCGAAGGCGAAACAGGTCAGCAGTCTTTGGCGCAAAGCTAATTTTTCGACGCCAATGTTTGGCTAAATGTAAAATCGCGTATTTTGAATTATTTTAAAAATCATTACATTCATTTTAAGGGCATAATTTTTTACGTTAATGCTCTCAAACATCACCAACTATTTGCAAAAATAACGTACTTTGAAATAAAAATGTAAAAATTACTACTTTTTTAATTATTTCTCAAGAAAAACATAAGTTTTTGAAATTCACAAAAATGTTTTTTAAAATCCGTAATATTGAAGCAATTTTTTCAATCTTCGTATATTACGCATAATATTAACTGTACATTACAGAAAAAGGTTTTGTGAGATTACCTTCATAAATGTAGAAAGTTATTCAATGTAAAGTAAAAATTGGGACTACTTTTTAAAAATCTTTAAAAAAAACGTTTTGGGAATTTTATTTTTTAAATGAATGGATCTAAAAGAAAAAGGTTTGAAGTTAATTAGTGTAGAATATCGATTTAATAACACAAAAGAAATTCATACGCAATGATTTAGAAATAATTTTCATAAAAACGCATCAGTTTTAACACTATTTTAAAAAATTCTAAAAAATAGAATATATCTTTATTTTACAAAAGAATTATACCGTGTCGTGGCGAAATAAATGATCTTTCCGATTCTGTAAATTATTTTTTGTCTAATTTTGACACCGAAAATTAGATGACAATTTTAATATGGTGGAAAACATAAGATTACCGCTCGGCCGAAACGGAAGGGAAGTTT
>BMAO01030504.1:0-84791 GCA_019973975.1 Trichonephila clavata
TGTTGGGTTGAAGCGAGCGAACTATTTTTTCTGGCGTAAGGATATCTGTGTGATGCGCCCACGCGTTCTTTTTCCCGCTTAATCCAACGCACTTCTTCTACGGGGACCACACGATCTACACGCTGTGTGCTATGAACATTATTTATGCTGTGTGCAGAATTCTTAATTGTTTTATTTAATTGTCCATAATAAAGTGTGCTGTCCAGAAGAGGCCTGAAAAATTATTTTTACAAAAAGAACAACAAATTGGTAGCAGAGCGTGGTTGATGAACTGTGAATAGTCTTAGTGAACTGTGTGAACTTTTTGCCAAAAATGGATAAGATAACTGTCCCCAATTTAAATGGGACGAACTATTTTATATGGGCTCTTAAAATGAAGGCTGCTTTGAGCCTGAAAAGATTGGATACTATGGTTATCAACGAAAAACCCGAAGACCTTAGCCGTAAGGAGGATTCCGATTGGGAACAAAGAAATGCTGACGCCGTCTCGTATATAAAGCTATCCCTTGCCGACGAACAGGCGCTACAGTTTGCGGAAGAGGACAACGCCCAAGTGCTGTGGGAAAAAATTAGAGGGACTTTCATCGGAGTTACGGAGGACCGCAAAATCGACGCGGGCAATGAACTCAAAAACCTGATCATGAACAAAGGAGAAAACGCGGTGGATTACATTGCAAGAGCGAGGGGCATCTCGACTAAGTGTCACTCCCTCGGCTTAGAAGTCTCACAGAGGGAATTGGTGTATTACACAGTTCGAGGACTGACAGAAAAATTCACACGCCTTAGGGAAATTTTGAAGACCCAACGAGAGAAATCTTTAGATGAAATCCTCCAAATTCTAAGGGAAGAAGAAGCATCCGTCAACTTACCATCTAAAAATCGCATGGAAGGAATAAATGCTGGAGCATTTTATTCTAGAAAGAAAAATGAAAGACAAACGAGGCTTTGCTATATATGCCGAAGGCAAAATCACATTGCAAAGGATTGTTTTTACAAAAATAAAAACATGCCAAACAGAACGACCCAAAGAAATAATCCATCAAGAAATCCAGGTACTTCTTCAAATTCAGTTTACACAGCTTCAAACCGCGAAGAAAACGTCTGTGATAACACTTGGATCCTGGACAGTGGAGCATCCTGTCATATGGCCAAAGACCCTGCATGGTTTCAGCAAATAAGTCCAGAAAATATGGATATTTATTTGGCAGATAAAGATTCCAAAATTGTAAGTCAAGGAACAGGTAACGTTTCGGCTAAAACTGTGAGTACAAAGCAGTGTAATTCTATTAATTTGACAATTACTAATGTCAGTTATGTTCCTCAATTAAGATGTAATTTACTGTCTGTAACATGTTTAATGGATAAAGGTTGTAAGATTAAATCAGATAATAATTGTGTATTGATATATGATAAAAATAATAAGTTAATAACAAAAGCATTTAAAAATAATGGTAGATTAGAAATAAAATTAGAACCTGTGTATAATTCTGAGTGTTATTTTTCTGACCAATCTACTAATAATTATGAAATTTGGCATAACAGGTTATGTCATTTAAATTGTAAATATATGCTTAAAATGAAAGATTATATTGATATTGATAATGTAAATAATTTCAGATGTGAAACTTGTGATATAAGTAAGGTAACCAGAAAAACTCATCGTAGTATTGAAATAAATCAGAGTTCACAAATTCTTGAGTTGCTCCATGCCGACCTGTGTGGTCCAATTAATATCGAATCATATGGTGGTGCAAAATATTTTATGGTAATTGTAGATGATTTTTCTGGCATGTACTTTACTTATTTCTTAAAAAATAAAAATGAAGTGTTTGATATATTTTCTCAATTTAAAGCTAAATATGAAAATTTAACTGATAAAAGGATTAAAAAGATGAGAACTGATAATGGGTTAGAATTTGTAAATGAGCAACTAGATACTTTCCTTGCTAATTCAGGAATATTTCATGAAAAAACTATTCCATACAACAGTGAAAGTAATGGTAAAGCAGAAAGAGCGAACCGTGTTCTTTTAGAAAGAGCTAGATCTTTACTATATGAAAGTAAGCTTCCTTTAAAATTTTGGGCCGAAGCTATTAATTGTAGTACTCAGGTATCTAATGTAACACCACGAAAAGGGAAAGAAAAAATTCCATTAGAAATTTGGACAGGTAATAAACCGAAATTAAATTATCTGAAAAAATTTGGCTGTGTGGCCTATTTTCACGTTCCGAAAGTTTTGAGAAATAAATTTGAAGTTCCAGGAAGACGGGGAATTATGCTAGGATATGCTAGAGAAAGGAGGGGATATCGAATTTATGATATGAAAAATCAAAAAGTAATTGAAGAGAGATCAGTTAAATTCAATGAATCTTTAAAGGGTAGTAGTTATTTAGGTGAAATTGAAAATGAAACATGGGATATTGACTCGTTTTTTGAAATCTCTCCCGAAATAAATGAAATTAATCAAAATTCAGAAAATAGAGTATTGTCTAATTTTGAAATAAATAATGAGCCTGTGGCAATTGAGAAGGACAACTCAATTCCCCTTCAGACTACATCATCGCATCAGACAGGCAGAATCCAACTCCCAGTACTTGAGTTGAATGATGTACAAAATCAAATCCCTGTTAGAAGATCGGAAAGACTAAAATCTAAGCAGATGTCAGTTCATTTAACGGATAATGTACCGAACTCTTATTTTGAGGCGAAAAATAGTGCTAATTGGGAAAATTGGAAATTAGCAATGGAGAATGAATTAGATTCGTTAGATAAACATAAAGTATGGGAAGTAGTACAAAAACCTGCAAAATCAAAATTGATAAAAACTAAGTGGGTGTATAGTTTAAAACAAGATGATGCTGGGAAAATTTTTAAATACAAAGCCAGGCTTGTAGCAGCTGGTTTTAATCAAATTAAAAATATAGATTATTCAGAGTCGTATTCACCAGTTGTAAATATTGAATCTTTTCGATTGTTAATTGCACTTGCAGCTAAATTAAAATTAAATGTTAATTTCTTTGATGTAAAAACTGCTTACTTATATAGTGATTTAGAAGAGACTGTGTATGTGTTACCTCCACCTGGTTATGAGAAATTAATTGGAGATGACAAAGTTTGTAAATTGAAAAAGAGTATTTATGGTTTGCCACAGTCAGGTAGAAACTGGTATATGAAATTAAGGTGTGAATTAGAAAAATTTGGTTTAAAACAATTAGCTTCTGATAATTGTGTATTTATTAAAACTGATAATCAAATTGTTCTTATATTATGTATGTATGTAGATGATTTAGCTATTTTTTGTAACAATGATAAAATGTATGAAGATATTGTAAATAAGATTAAAAATGTATTTGAAGTGGTTGAAAACAAAACTGATAAGTTTTTAGGTATGGAAATTGAAAAACCTGAAAAAGGTATTTATTTATCTCAGTGTGAATATATTAATTCATTATTGATTAAATATAATTTAGAACATTGTAAAAGTGTTAAGACTCCAATTGTGAAAGGGGAAGATAAAAGTTTTTCTTCTACAAATGAATTTATTGACATTACTATGTATCAGGAATTAATTGGTGAACTTTTGTATTTAGCTAATAGAACTCGCCCTGATATTTCATTTGTAACATCTTATTTATCACAATTTAATCATAAACCAGAGAAAAGACATTATAATTTGGCTAAAAGAGTATTAAGATATTTGATGGGTACAAAAAGAAAAAATTGTTTTATGAAAAAGAATTTGGTATTTTAAATGCTAGTTCAGATGCAAGTTGGGGAAATGCAGAAAATGGAAAATCATTTTCTGGTGGTGTAATCTTACTTGGTAATTCATTAATTTTATGGAAGTGTCGTAAACAGAAAAGTGTTAGTCTATCAACATGTGAAGCAGAGTTATTTTCTATTTCTGAAATTTGTAAAGATATAATTTGGACTATAAATTTGTTAACTGAATTAAAATGTAAACAATTTATAAATAATGCTGTAGCTTTAAATTCAGATAGTCAAGCAGCAATTCAGTGGATTAAGGGTACCCGTTCTTCAAATAAATCAAGGCATATGAATTTACGTTTTCATTTTGTGAAAGATTTAATTGAAGATACTGCAATAAAATTGGAATACATTCAAACTGATGTTTTAATTGCAGATTTTCTTACTAAAGCCACGAATGTACAAAAGTTACAATATTCAATGGAAAAAATTTCATTACTCTCATGATTTTTATGTCACTGTATTTGTTATGTATATGTGTTTATGATATTGTTCTTGTGTTTGAAAAAAAAATGTATCACTCGCAGGAGGGGTGTGTTGGGTTGAAGCGAGCGAACTATTTTTTCTGGCGTAAGGATATCTGTGTGATGCGCCCACGCGTTCTTTTTCCCGCTTAATCCAACGCACTTCTTCTACGGGGACCACACGATCTACACGCTGTGTGCTATGAACATTATTTATGCTGTGTGCAGAATTCTTAATTGTTTTATTTAATTGTCCATAATAAAGTGTGCTGTCCAGAAGAGGCCTGAAAAATTATTTTTACAAAAAGAACAACAAAATGCTAACCATTAAGATATATAAGAACAAACCATCATAGTCGGAAATCACGGACAAAATGACGTGTTAAAATTGAAGTATTAACACATAGAAGCGTAAACAGTGGCGCCACCTAGATGGATTTTTTGTTTTTGAAATACGCTTATGTTATATTAATGAAATTAATAATCTTAATAGAAAAATCTAAGAATAAGAGTTAAAATAACATATATATATATATATATGTGTGTGTGTGTGTGTGTGTGTGTTTATTTATGAAAATGTTTTAATAGATATTATTAAGCATGACATAATAAACTCACTTTTTCATTATAAAATTAAATTATATAACGTTCTTATTAAGTTATTTTTAAAGTTTGTTCTATTACTGTTTCATATATCAAAACAAAATTTTAAATTAATATTGGTTTTACATCGAGCTCAGATTATATAAGATATAATCAAAAAAGGCTTTTTCTTCAAAGTTTTTATAAAAAATGCAACTTATTTTTTATGACTTTAATAATTTTTTTAACAACGAATGACAAGTTTATGCATCACGGTAAACTTTAAAACGATAAAATTCATTCTGATTAATTAAATTTATTTTCCTTGCCACTTAACAGGATTATGCTTCCGTCTTAAAATGACGGTCCAGCGAGCATGATAACTCATTTTCACACGTGAATTATCCAGTTTTAAGTCTTGACAACCTAATTAAACGTCATTTGGATAAACTTTAAAAAAATTATTTTTGAACCTTCTCATCTTTTCATCGAAAAAAGAGCTTAACATAATATTGATGCATAGCCGCACAATAATAAATAACGAATAGCTATACAAAATAGTCAAAAAAATATTTGGTAAATAAGAAATCTTCAGAAAAGGTAAGGCACGATATAATCTCATTTCAAATTGTTGGAATTTTATACTGTTTAATATAATATTTTTATGTAGTGATTAACCAGTTCACATCTTGTGCAATTTTTTATTGCATTTAGAGTACCACTTTTGCTAAAGAAAATATACATAATTTCACTAAGGAAAAAAAAACTCTATACGAGGGTCACTCTGAAATTTTTGAGATACTCTAGGTTTTTAAAGTTACGTTTACAAAAGTTTAGGAGGGTTCAAAGTAGTCTCCTCCAGCATCAATTCCCTTGTTAGACGAATTTTCTACTGATTAAAGGCCTCAAACCATTCATTTCTTGGAATTGATGAAAAAAATGCATTTATAGCCACACATCAATCTTTTTTTCTGAATGAAAACGACTTCCTCGTAATATCTTTTTTTGATTAAAAAATAACCAAACATCACAAATAACTAGATCTGGAGAGTAAAGGTGGATGTTCTATCACTTTAATTTGCTTTTGTTTAAGAAACTCAACAGTTAATCTGGCTGTATGAGAAGATGCATTGTCATAGTGAAGCATTAGTCCCCTAACATTTACTTCTTGTAGAATTTCTGGAAGACATTTAGTGGTATACCAGTTTGCTGTTACTGTCTTCTGTCTCTTTCCAACTATATAATTACTCTTTTGTCACATTACTATAAAAGTTTAAAAAAGCATTGCAAAATAATATTATGTGTAAATAAAATTCTTAATGTTTTTTTAATGACTGGGATGAGTTTTAGATATTTGTGTTTCTACAGACTTCATGGAGAACGTGAATGCAATTTGCATACACATTTTGAATTTTCTTTTCGATTTTTTATTCGGCTCGTGGGGCCCCTGAATATACGCCGTAGAACCACATGGCTCCATGGAACACAGTTTGAAGACCTCTGCTCTATAGTAAACATTTTTAGTTTTCCATTATATCTTTATTTTTGTTTCATCAGTAATACAGTTGTCACGGCAGTTTTTTACAGTAAAATTCTGTTTTGATCTTTTTTGATCTGAGCATAATTCAATTTAATACTTAGTTCAATCAAAAAGAACTGCTTAAACTTAATTTTTTTCCCGGAATTGTAATGAAGAGTGATCGAATTTTAGCGCGTAAACAAAGTATTATGAGCAACTCAAATGTTACACAGCTGTTATTAAAATAGCATATGTTTATCTCATTATTTAACAGACAAAACGTTTGATCTATACATAGTTATCAATAGAAATAAACTTAAAGCAACTTGAATTAATAATATGATACCCGTTATTTTACAAAATTATGATAATTACATTTTAGGCAGTGTTGTTAAATATCGAAATTACGGCACTCGCTTTTATTCAGTTCTTAAACAAAATTCTTTTAATGATAATGGAATTACATCTAGGCAGATTAAAGACTTACCACTTACTGCCAGTAGTTTAACCGAATTATGTTTACGTCTTATTAAAAAGCATGCATTAACAATAGCTATTATTATCTATATAGATATGTTGATGGTGTTATTAATTTTCGTAAAATAGAGAGTTTGAACCTAAGATTACTTTTATCTAAAATATTTAAACCTTATTAAACTAAAAACCCAATTAGCAACAAAATACGACGTAAATTCAAGTACTATGTACAAAAAAAGCGATATATTTCATTATAATAATGCTTTAAATTTTAACTTTATTGACGTCCCATTTTGTAATAGTAATATAAAAAATAATAGAAATAGTTATTAAATTATTACAGCTTAGTAAACCTCAGAAGGCCTTCACACCTTCTACGGCGCTCAGACACAACTATCAGTGTCTAAAATATAAGTATGGAAAAGATTATTCACAAACACTCGCTTGTCTCACGTAACAGCCGAAGAAAAAACAAACCGCTGTTCGATTCTTCACAGTCACATCGTCACTACTCTACAACGGTTAAAACAAAACTAACTTAGTTTCGGCTACCGACACGTTATATATAGGTCTCACGGATCTTTAGAGAAAAATTCGCTTGCATTTAGATCTTGATATTAGTAGATTTCTCCGCTGATTTCCAGAAGAATCCATAGGGTCACGAACTTGCAGAAAATGGTTGCCAACATAGTACCAAAAATGATGACATTGCAAAAATCTCGCCAAGTTTTTATTTGAATCACCATTATAAAGTAAGGAACGTCGTTGCTAGCAAATATTGCAACTTTAAACATAAAATCAATTCAACATAGAGTAATATAAACGTGTTATACATCCGGATATAAATTCTTTGCACTATTTCGAAACAATACATTTAAAGGACAGTTCATTTTGAATGCATTTCCGTATGATCTTCGATTAAACCAGTAATTCGAGACATATATTAAAGTTAACGGAAGTTCGGATTAATAATGTGGAGAAAAAAACATTACCTAACATTCCAAACGTATCATTTATGTATTTTGAATCAAATGTGTGTGTGTACATTGCTTACATACGGTGAAAAAATAATCTATAAAGAGAATAGATATACTTTTTACGAAGACATTATAACTGAGATTTATTTGTTAAAATACACTAAGGAAATTTAATTTTTTTAGTTTTATAATAATAACAACAACAACAAAAAATATTAACTGTCATGCAGTCAAAAATTAGTGTAAACTTAATCATAATAAATAAAAATTTATAAGGATAATTTAAACATCAAAGTCGGAAAAATCGAAATTAAAAAGTAACTTCAAACAGGAACTGAGATATCTATAAGAAATAAAGAAATGTTAATTATATCTTTCTTCCCTTCAATGTGATCAGTAAAATAAAGACTTCCAATTTCATATTAGCATTTCAAATGATATTTTGAAATTTTTCTTCTCGTGTCATGGAATAATTTCAATAGAAAATTTGTGAGTGAGAAATTTTCAAAAGCAGTTTTAGCTTAATATCCGTAAGAAGGACTTAAAACAATAAAGAAAAATAAACTGAAAGCAGATTTTTCACTTTTTGGATAAGGCATTATAGAAGTACCATAAATAAAAGCCCTTTACTTAAACTTTCTACTTAAAATTCTAAGAGAAATATTTTTACCCACAAAATGGTAATAGATTCTTACAAACATTAAGTTCTTACAAAACATTTTACTGGGAAATATTAAAAGTAAATCGACATGCTATCATTAAAAAAATTTTATAGTGCAAGAGCTGAAAGATATATATAAGGAGAGGGGGGAATCAGTTTCTTAAAATTGTTTGCAGAAAAACCTCAACCATATGCGTTTTTCACTATAAATCTATATAATTGTTGAATGTATTAAGTAATCAAAGGGAATATTAAAATAAATTATGAAGATTTTCACAAAATGAAATTGCCTGTAGGCTAAAAATATACATACAAGTTTTAATGACGAAAAGAAATTTACCATATATGAGTGAATTGATTTTTCTACCAAAGTCTCACTTTGAAGTTAACAATGTCTAATGGTGAAGAACCTCATAGATTTTTAGCCTCGCTAAAGTGATGACAGAACAAAATGATAATGCAGCTTGAAAACTTCAAAATTCTGTCAACGTGAGAACTTTCAGTCTAGTACGATTTTACGTGCACTAAACAGGGAAGTTTCACTGGTATTAGGACTCATACCCACGCCGCCTTTAAGAACGCAACCATAACTATTCCACTAACATGTACGAGGTATTCGAAAACGAAAATGATTATTGTCCCGGTGTCCCAATTTAATTGTCCCCTATGTGTGTCCCAAATTAAAGTTACAACCAGAAAAAAAATGAAGTCTTTCAAAAACAATTTGGTTTAAAGCATGGAAATTTGATTTGCAAAATCCTAATCAGTTAAAGGTTGTGAGAATAATTCCCATTCTTTTAAAAGACCCGAGATCATAGCTTAAAGGATCATTGGAAGGGATCAATTTTCAAAGGGTATCTCCAGAGGGTCCCACAAGTGTTCTACGGGATTGAAGTCTGGAGACCTCTCTGGCCACACGAACGGTGAATCCACTCTTTTTCCAGGTAATTGTCGACAACTGTCACTCTGAGTTGTCGAGAGTTTTCGATCATAAAAACGAATTGGTTTCAAACAATACATCGAAGAAGTCCCTCGTAGGTGTAACTGAAGGAGTCCTTTATCTAATATGGTTTTATTCGTATATTTTCCTTTTCAGTAATGTGCAATAGTTTAACTCAGCGTTTCTCAAACTGGGGTGCCCCCCTGGGGGGGTGCTTGATAACCTTACAGGGGAGGCGCGAGCATATCGAAAATAAAAGGTTTCTTAAAAAATAACTGGAAGGAAAAGTGAAACAAAATAATTTTTTTACATAATAAAAAATGAACATTTACACCTATGTATTGATATATATCATCTGGCGATATTAAGTCATCAAAAATAAAAACTTTAATCTTTGATCCTAAACCCAAATAAAAAAAAAACATTTTGTTTGAATAGCTGGAATCCTACGATGAAGATTTTTTTTACGTTTCTTTTTAAAGCTAAAATACGGCTCTTTCTGAGAAAAAACATAACCCAGAGCTAGAATCAAAAAAATTTTAGGAAGATAATAAATTTATTACTGTTATTATTATTGAAATACTGTGCATTAGCCATAAAAAGAAAAGGAAGACTTAATTCACTTTTCATACCTGACCGAGTAAGAGAAAAACCTGCTGAAAGAAATAATGCATATTAATCATGATAGCGAAAGTTAATTTTAGAAAAGCGATGAACATGAAACGAAAGGAAAATTTTCAAATGCTTCGTAAAGAACTTCATCAACTAAAATATGAAGTCATAATTGTACCACGACACACTGCACCCTGTCAAAAAGACATAAGCAAGAAAAAGTTCAACATGCTATTTATCAATCATCAAAGGACAATGAAACAACAATAACTTGAACAAAATATAAGTTTTGCCTGCACAAATAACATTCCTGTAATATTAGCGAAAAGTGTCTGTGATTTGTGTCCTTTATTAAGGTCATGCATATATGAATAATTTAAGTTCAGTTTCATTGGATTTTTTCTCAAATTATCGAAGAAAAATTTAAAAGTAGGTAATAGACTTTCTCTCAATTAAATTTTTCACTGGAGTTACGATTTTTATCGTGACACTAAAAATAATTTTAAAAAAAGAATTGGGGTGACACTGGGTCACCTCGTACAGACATTCACGTTAATATCGAGTGTGGCCTCCTCGCGGGTTATGACATTTTAAAGTCTTCTCGCTTTAAATATCAAAAATAACACAATTATTCTTCATCGGAATTTTATATTCTGTTTCATTATTTAACATTAATTCCAAATGCAAATTTTGTGAGGCTTAAATTACAGTTCGTTTAAAACTATTTGAAATATGACCAGTCATTCAAAAAATCATTTTATATTTCTTTATGCACTGTGTGTCATGCACTTGGTTTTACTCTCCTTGCAATTCAGCTATTATATCAAGAATAATGTTTTTTTTTAAAAAAAATTAACTCGTTCAAAGAGCGGGTACTTCAGCCAGTATGCTTTTAATGCATCAATACTGCTCAAGGTATTTTTAACTAATTTCTTAATACTAAATTAAGAACAAGTTTAATAATTATGAGTCACTTCAATGGGCTCTTCTTACAGAGCAAAATTTTTCAAAGGAAGGCTTAATATTAGAAATTGACACTTTAAATTATTTTTCTATAAGTTGAGATCTATACTTTGTCTTCAAAGCAGCCACAGCAGAAAATCCAGTTTCACAAAGATATGATGTTGAAAATGGGGTAATATTGTATACAAAATGTTTTTGCTTTCACTGTAGAAAATTCATCATCCACCTCTGCCCAAAATTCAAAGAGCGATTTATTTCAAAAATTACTTTTAATTTCACCACTGGATGCAAAATCTATGAAGATTTCTTCTTCGGCAGTTAAGAGCCCTTCTGAAGTATCTTGAAATGGATCCTTAACCCACTTTTAACTTACTATCAAGCTGTCCTCAGCAAGAAAATACTTTTTAAAATTCTTTGCCAGTAGGTTAAATAATTTTCAATGGTTTTGAAAACAACTTCCACGTGTTCTTCGGATTTGTAAGTTTTCACGCATAACACGCTTTTGTTCTCCATTTACTTCAATAGTGATAAATCCAAAATTTAAGTATTCTATAAAATACTTCCTTGACTTGATTTTCGGAACCATGGTCGTATGTGTACTTGTTGATGCTTTGTTATGATTGAATGTTCTCTCACGACTTAAAAGTGTATCTATGATTCTGTTTTAATTTACTGCCGTAAATACTTAATACTGGGAATTATAATAAACACACGCTTACAAATTATAAAATGCACATCCAAAACAGATTCGGTAGGTATAGAAGAATCAACTCGACCAAAATTGACTGGAATTGTATGAGGTACAGCATTTTTACATGTTTTGCGCAGACGTTCGATAGGTTGACCAGACTCCAGCAAACGTTCGGGACAATGCCGGATGTGACTGATATGATAGCGAGCAACAGACTAGACCAGGGGTACTGAACCTTTTTTTTCTGACGGGCCGCATACATATGTTAGCTATTTCACGAGGGCCGCAACATGAGAATTAATATAGGTATGGAGGGTGGGAAATACTTTGAGAGCAAGATAGCATACAAAATTTAAAATTTGGAAATTGATCAAAATATTAAAACTCCTACTTTTCTTTTTTTAATTATTCTTTTTTTATTTTTGTCACTGAATGTTTATAAATTGGAAGCACATATAAGACTATTCTTTCACAATTTCCGCATCAGTAAACGGTTTCATATGATAACCAATGATATAACAAATTTCATACAGTTCCTTTGTTATCGCTGATACATTACCACAGACAAATATTTTTTTGCTGTTGTAAAGCTTATTCAAGAAAGCCTATTTATCATCCCTGAAAAGATGCATGCATTCATTGAACGATCCAAGTTTATTGGTATTTTTTAAATACACTTTCGTGAAAAATCAATTACTGAACCATGCTTGTTTTTCACTACAACATAATCGATATCACAATCATTTTGAAATTATCTTATTTCTTGGAATATTTTTCACTTAAATTATATGAAAGATAGTTAAAAATTAGTTCCACTCATAAAATGGTTACTATTCTACTGTTGTTTATTTTTACTAATCAGAAGATAATATCGATTCGCAACCATACGACATCGACAGCAAAAAGCAAAATTGATATATTTGATTTTTTAACAATGAATTTCACACCAAATTGTCATAAATAAATAAATGAATTTCTCAGAGCAATGGGTTATGACCGGCCCACTTAAAAATGCCCAGTGGGTCGCAGGTTGAGTATCGCTGGACTAGACTATTTTTCTAATGATATTTGTACTTTTTGAAATTTATGATGGGTGAAATAAATCTTTAATTAAATATCATTTTGCAATCTGTTCCAACTTAAAAATTAGAGAAAGAGAAATAACATAATAGTTATCATATTACTTAAAAGTAATACATAATTACTTTAAAGTAATATATATATAATTTATTACGTATCTTATTAACTTGTAAGCTTTATAATTAAGATTGTATTGTAACTTAAGCGTCAAAGTGCATAATTATTGCATTCAATACATTGTTATTGTATAAGGGGGGCGATAAAAATTATGACTAAAAATTGGGTCGCCACTATTGAAAGTTTGAGAAGCACTGGCTTAACTGCATACATAATATTTCTAGAAGCTATGCTAATTTAAAGGGTAATTGATTTATAAATTACTCAAAAGAAAGGGGATTTCGTATTTATATTTTGGAATCATATTTCAATATAGCTTAATGAAAAAGCATTTTAGCCATGAAACATTACAAATAAATTTAATACATAAACTTTTTAATCAAATAAAAATTCTAAAAATTACTAAGTTAAATAAATAGATTAATAAAGAGCTTCAAAATACGAACACCTTTTCTGTCTATTCTTATCTAAAAATAATACTTGTTAAATATTCTATTATCTAATGAGAATGTATGCATAAAGGAAATGAAAATTTATTCAGCCATTTTCAATAGATTTTAATTAAATAGAAAACCCTGAATACAAAAGAATACTTTAATCTCTCATTCAATTCAATTTTCGCACTCTATAATTTTGATAACATTGTTTAGATTTTCAAAAAGTGTTAAAAAATATTCATTGAAATAAAATTTCATTTAATATTCTTCGCAAAAACAAGCTTATTATATTTCATTGTTTCACTGTAAGTTTTAATAAATTTAAACATGAATGTTGAAGCGATCTATTGATTCTTAAAGCAATAGAAATTCTAATATTCATCTAAAAAATTGCAATATTTCTTTATTTAAAACTAAAGATTTAAGAACAAATAAACTTATAACCTTTTTTGCAACTGCGCTATTTTGAAAGTTTGAAACTTTTAGGACATAAACACGAAAGCCTATATTGATCGCATACTGAAGACTCAGTAAAACTGAAATTCTTATAGCTCCCATATAGAAGATTATATTATTAATATAAATTATTACAATAAATAATGACTAGGGTTTGCAGCCCCGGGATCCTGGTGTTTTTTTCAAATCCCGGGATTTAATATTTGTCTGAATTATATTTTGAAATTTTTTTTTCAAAATATTGTGAATCGGTATTGGATTTAATGTATCTTATTTACTTTTTTTTACTGTATACGTTTAATGTAGATTTTCTTACGTGTTGAACCTTGAAAGGTTCGAGGCGGGTGTGTATGTTAAAAGTGAAATTTGATATGTTTTCTCTTATTTTTCTTCTGTAACTTTCTCCCCATCGTGAGTGGGGTCAGAAAATGGACATTTCTCCCCCCTCCCCTTCTGGCTGTCCGGCTTCAGCTAACTTGGACAGAGGCAATTGGAATTTTTGGAGGATAACTAGTAGGGTTTCATCCCGGGATCTCGAAACCCCGGAAATTCGTTTTTTGCCAATCCTGAAATCCCGGGATGAAAATAAATAATTCCTAGATTTAATTTTTGTCTAAATTATATAAAAAAAATTTTTCTTATAAAAATTTTCTAGGAATTTAATTCTTCAAAAATTTATGTTTTGCTTATGAAATTCCTACGTAGATTTTTTTTGTACAATTATTAGTGCTATAGGTATATATATATATATATGCTCAGCTCTCATTTCTCATATGGTATAACGTCGCACAGATCTAAGTGGCTCACTGCAATGCTTACACAATAATATAAGCAACATCTCAAGTATAGATTTTGTCACAGTTCATTCGTCAATTAAATTCTGTTAATTGATAGCAGACCTGCTTGGAAGACTTAAGACACTTCAAATCCCATTAGCATCACTAACAGCTCATGCAAATGGATCTATAATTTCAAATGAGGTAACACTTGAAATTGATTCACTTTCTGATTCAATAACTGGATCAATTTATACATACAAAAACCATAAAATGTAGCATAAGAACTAAATAAAGTTATCAAAGAAGTATATGCACCAATACAGTCTATTAGATTTGGGAGACTGTCATCAAAAATTCAAAAAGAAATGTCTCTTCTTAAAAAATGGAGGGAAACGTGGTGACTACCTGAAAATAACAAACTCCTATTTAATGACAATAATACCTACTAGTAAAGAATCCGAACGTGCATTTTCTTCGTTAGGACAGTTTGTAACAAAAATAAGAAGCCGTTTCAATCATGAAACGCTGAAGGAGCTGTGTTTTTATAAGCTTACTAGCTGACCCAGCCACGCGTTGCTGTGGCTTTGTTTTAATACGTTAGTTCAACATTATTCTAAGCTATTCAATGCAGAAAATTAATCTTCGTTTATAATTTTGGAGGGTTGAAATAAAGTATAAAACAACAAATTGTTTTAATTTTGCATTTCATTCATCTCCTATTTGAGTATAGTATAAAGCGTGAATTACTGATGAAGTTGTTAAGTAACAAATATGAAGATTTAATTTTATAAATGTGGTTAATTTTGCAATTTTTAAAATTATTTTTATCATTTTAAAGTAAAGCAATAAATAATTTTTTATAACTAATCGCTAATCGGTGCACAATAATTTTCGGTAACCCGTATTTTGCTAACTCAAATAGATTCAACGGTTTCCGCACACGTGAGCATGTAAAATCTAGTTGCCCATTCGAGAAACATGGATTTTCTAAGTCCAAGTATGAAATGAATATTGTTTGGCTTCAGAATCATTTATGGTCAACGTGAAAGTCAAACGAAAAGGAATTGAAGCCTTTTGAATGGTATTAGAGATTCTGACGGTATCAATGTAATACGTGGCAACATATTCCGTAGTAGCAGAACCGAATTTCCGTTTAAACTTTACAGTCAAAATGTTTGCTTCAAGAAGTTCCCGGTATAATTCCTTTGATGATCAAACGGGCACCTTTGCATTATCTAGGTGAATTTAAGTTACGTAGATAATAACCAGGATACGAACCGAAGATTATTTGGTGACATTCCTGATACATCTAGAGAATTCAAAAATTCGGTTGGAAAATTTACGGTTTTGTTTTTAACAATAGTGTCGATTGGTTTAAAAGGCGTTGGATCAACTGGCCACAATCCTGGGTCTGGAAGTTCATTTCATCAAAATATCGACATTTTTTTCTGATTAAGTAACAGGATTACAGAGGCAATAATTATTAAGGTAATTAGACAATATATACGGAAAGACACTCCAATCAGTTCCTTTTTACCTAAAGAACATTACAGAAAACTTCTAGTTATTATATGCATTATGTATTGGGATGAAGTTCTACCGCACCATTTCCAATATTCAGTGGTTGGTTAGGAAATATTTGCTCATATTGATCATCTTGTAAATGTACTGGCGTGTTTATGGTCAGTCGAAGTGTTTCCACGTTTCGACATCAGAACGATTGTTTTATGCAAGGCGTTAGCCTCGTGAGAGAAAGTAGAGCGTGAAATGGCTGTTAATATCTGTCGGAAATCACCAGACAGTAATAGAGCAGAACTCTAGTTGCCATTTAAATCTTGCAAAGCTCTATGCAATGCTTTGAGTGAATGTTTATGGTTCATGGTACACTTATTCCTGATCATGACGGAATTCATTTGCAAGCCAATCCCCTTTTTTTTCAATGGTACACATTGCATCTTGTATTTTATGAATGTCCAATGGCAGCGGTTGCGGAATGTGCAGATTTTCCGCCATCTAACACAATGGCAAAAATGCCCGAAGATACAATTTCCTTTTGCAATCATATTTTCGCACGACTTCACCTGAAAGTTTAGTTGCTACAGGGAATGAAAATCCGGAGGTGAAACTCAAACACAAAGCCATTTGACCTCATTCCAGCAATATCCATAAAATTTACGAAAGCTTTTGAAATCCGTATCCAGATCCTCGTTCCCACCCTGAGAAGTATTCGGTGCCCACTTTCGACGCCCTTGCTCTTGTAAGTTTCGTCTCTGAAGGGGGAAATTACGGTCGGTCGGCATTATCCGCCAAAGTTACGGGAGTTTCTAAAATCCGATCTCAAATAATAAATTTTTCTCATCCAGAAAAACACCAGGAAAGCATTTCTCTCTTCTCAAGAATTTTAAAGCGAGCCTTTTCCACAGTTTGTGCAAAATGCTCTCGTCTGTCATTATTTGACGTAGATATGAGATTATATTGAATTGGATTGAGAATATTCGGATCGGCAGTTCCAAAATACAATCAAGATGCACTTTTTGCGTCCTTATGTCGGCAGTGGCCGTGGTAGCCAAGTGGTCAAGGCATCAGATCATGGCTACGTGCCATGCGTTCGAGCCCAGCACCACTGAATACCCGCAATGTAGGGGAGCGATTCACGTTCAATCTGTCGAGAGCTCAAACGTCCTTCCGTTGGTGTGGTATGGTAGTTAGGAGAAGGCATGCCAGCTCAGGTGTCGTCCGCGTCACTTAGCCATGGTTCAAAATTACGCGCTCAGTCGCTGAAAGCCCTAGTGTAGCTGAAAAGTGCGACGTTAATATTCACTCACTCACTCACTTTACGTCGGCAAAATAGGCTGGTACTGCTGTCTGAGAATATTCCGAGTCCCCAGCATTATCTGGAAAAATATAGGAATTTCTATATTTCGATCAGACTTGCTTAAACCATCTCAAATTACACCAGGAATACACTTTTCCTGCGCCAAGACTTTAAGGGTGAGCTCCTGCCCCGGTTTGCGTAAAAGACGGTCATCCTGAATTATCCGGCAAAGTTACTGTTATTTCTCAGATTGAATATCAGATTCGGATTATCCGTTTTGAAATATACCATCGACAAAGTTTCCATGATCCAAGGCTTTTATGGCAAACCCCTACTACGATGTGTCTAAAATACGGTCGACTGGCATTATCCGGCAAAGTTATCAAAACTCCTAAAATTCAATTTCAGATTCTCATTTCACACTCCGAAAGGCACATGGAGCTGACTTTTGATGCTCCAGCGCGAACAAGTTCAGTCGCTAGAGATAATGAAAATCTGGATGCTGGACTCGAATCATTTGCCTTTTCTCCTAATTCAGACAATATCCGGCAAGTTTAGTGAAGTTTCTGAAATATAATTTCAAATTATCGTTTCCCGCCCCTAGATACAACTGGAAATTACTTTTGTTCCCCTGAGCCGGCAAGTTCAGTCCCTGGAAAGGGCATTAGGGTCGATCGGCATTATTTGGCAAAGTTACAGGAATTTCTAAAATTCGATTTCAAACTCTCGTTCATCATCCCGAATTACATCAGAAATGCACTTTTCCCGCACCAAGACAATAGGAGTAAGCTCTTGCCACGGTTTGCGTAATAAATGGTCGTCCTGAATTATCCAGCAAAGTTACAGTTATTTCTCAGACTGAATATCAGATTTGGATTATCCATTTTGAAGTACGCCAGGGTCCAAGTTTTCACGATTCAAGGCTTTTAATGTAAGCTCCTGTTATGGTGTGTCTAAAATACGGTCGGCCGGCTTTATCTGGCAAAGTTACGGTTATTTTTGGAAACTGACTCAAAAATTGGATTCCACACACCAAAATACGCCATGCACTTAAATTTCGTGCATTTTGGTTTGTAATATCTGCTTTCACAGACACATGAGCAATGCCACATTTTGCGATTATTCCCTTACGGGAACCTGGCAAGATTTTGCGGATTTTTCACATTTCCGGTAACAAAAAATTGTGGCATGATTAATTGAAATAAAAACCATCATATGTTTTAAGTTGGACGAAATGACTCACAGTATGCAAAATTATATTATGATCGGTTGAGTAGTTTCGGAGTCCATTGCGGACAAACACTGTGACACGTATATTTTATATATAAAGATTTACAGAAACACAAGAAATGAACAAATGCTTTTTTTTAAAAAAAAAATTCATTATGTACTATTTTAATTTGTTTTTTTTAGGATGAATTAATTTTTTTATTTATTTTATTACAGTAATAGTGAATCAATTTTTAATTATATTTTCAATTTTAATATGCAATTTAAACTATGCTAATATGTAATTATTTTTAATTAACAGTAAAATCTCAATCCCGGGATCCCGGGATTTGGATAATGTAATCCCGAAATTCCGGGATTGAAAATATGACACCGGATTGCAAACCCTAATGATGACTTGCATACGAATTGGTTTGCTTACTTCATTAAAAATATTGGTTTTTTCGTACTGCATCACCATTTACATTTTTATGTGTTCATGCATATGTGCGTGTATGTGTGTATATATATGTGCGTATGCGTTTGTATGTATATATACATATATATCTGTGTGTATATGTATATAATTATATAAGTGTGTACGTGTGTATAATTATATGAGTGTGTATGTGTGTGTATGTATATACAGTCGAACCTATATTTGACGAAGTCGCTACATCTCGGAAAAAAGTTCCCTAAGTAGAAAATTTGTAGAATAGAGATTCATCGTGTTTAATTTTCTTCAGAAGCCACAGAAAACAAATTTAAAAATCATAAAGAGTATATATTATTTAAAAAAGCTATTATTCAAACTTTTGTGAAAATTAATATGTACTCATTTTATGGTATCTTAATCTGTTAATTTTATTTGGTTTTTTTATTTGAAAAATTATTGAAATTTCATTGCCCTAGGTGACTTTGTCCCCTGGTAAAACCAGTTAAAGGTCATTGATCGCCATTAAATGGGCTAATTAAGAGAATCATCTGAAAACATCCTGAAGATCTCAAAAAAGAGAAAAAGCTCGTTAAATTGAGAATTCACTTCGCTGTTTGGAGGTTATTTTACGAAGAAAATAGCAAAACATTATTGATTTCAGGAAAAAGTTCCCAAAGTAGAGACATTTGCAAAATAGAGGTTCGTTATATAAAGGTATATATAGAGAGAGAAATATAGAGGTATAAATATATTTCTAGACACAAACACACACACAAAAACAAACATTTATAAACATAATTTAATTATATGTAAATAATTCTTATCTTAGTATTAATTTAAATCTGATCTTATGTTCTTTTTTAAATCCTAATTACGTTTTATCCTTTTCAAAATGCCCGTCTGAATAATTTTTCGACAGCAAAAAGAATTAAACATTCTATTTTGATTTTTTTTTTATTGACAGAGAAAAAGAATTAGAGCTGAAGAATGCATTTTCACAAAGCACGTCTACGTAGTATATAAAATAACAACTATTTACCTTTATTTGAATAGGAGATTAAAACACTTCCCATCATATTTTTTTCTTGTGCTTTGCCTTATTTTAATATAGGAAGGTTTTTTGTGCTGCTTTCTTCGTCGATCTGCAGTTGTAGCAAGACATTGGACAACGGCCTCGCTCTTTCATAATGTCTAAAGTAAATAAATAAATGATGCTTTGAATACTATTATTCCACTATTTATATTGCTTAGACTACAGCTTCTCACAAAACAATGAAATCTCCACCATTACACATCACACATATGTAAAATAAATTTATTTGTATGTACATATACACACAAATATATACCTGTATACATATATACATACATACTTGTATATATACATATGTATATATACATACATCCATACATATATTAATTAAAAATATGAATGAAAAATCGAATACGAATACGAAGCATAATTAATTAAAGTCGAATAATTCACGAAATTTGTAAATTAAACTATTTGATTAATTGGAAGTGAAAAAAAAGCAGGCGAATTCTTTCAAGAGGGAAACGAGTCCCAACATTACAAGAAAAAATTCTTCCTATGAAACAGGGTTTACTGAAAATAAATAATTCTAATTGAGGGTTTGCTGAAATATTTGAACCAGTTAATTGGAAGAATTCCAATATTTGTTTTATTTCTATTTCACATATGGAACAAATTTTTCTGTAGGTTTATTCTCTTCATATTTAAATAAAATTGTTCATGACATCCATCGAAACTTCAAATGTTTTAATTTCATACCACTGTGTCGTTATAAATAACCAGATCAATTAAGCTCATGAATGTATGTGTTTTAATTTTGCTCAGATACACACATATCAGTTACTTAAAATCTAATACATTCACTTGCTTTCGAAGAAGAATTCACAAAAATGCAATTTTCATTTTGATGATTCTTAGATTTTATTATATATTTGTTTTGTATTATTAACTTCAAAATTTATTTCGAACAACTTTTTATACAATTTCTTTTTTTTCACAAATGAAAAATGGGACCATGAAGAAAATAGAGTGAATATTTTAGAAATACAGTGAAAATGGGCTAACACGAAACTATAGGGACTGAAACATTTTTCGTGTTAAAAGAATTCTGTGTTAAAGGATATTGCAAATTGCCTGTATTCAACAAAACTAAGTTTATTACAGTACATTTTATTTTCTTAGATATGTATATATGCATGTATTTTATAAAAATCAATGAAACTAAAACATCACAAGAACTTAATAAAATTTTATACAAAATGTTAAAGTTTTTTGAAAAACAAAACATTATTGAGTTTTTGGAAAATAATCTGATATGTTTCTTTTCATTTTATGCATGTACATCGATATTTGTAGGAGGAGTAGCATTTTAAAATCACTTCACAAATTTTAAGTTTTTTCCTTGAAAAACTAAATGGCTAGCTTTTTATGAAATTTTGAGCACTAATCTGTTTAATATAGTATACACACATAAGAGGCAACAAAAACAATTTTGAAAATCCTTAAATTAAAAAAAAAATTGCGTAAATCCTACCATGTCCTCTTAACATTACACTCTAAAGAAAAGTCAGGGCTATTGAGGTCGTATCCGTAATTTTGAACCTTCACTTTCTAAACTTCCACACTATGCCGATGTGAGAAATTTGAGCCATGATACGTTTAGCATGTATATTACTCCATCTGTACACCATATCATCAGTGGTCCGAGACTCGAATTCACGATTCATAGGACACGAGTTCAGAATCTTGATCACTCCACAGAGGAGGCCACTAAGTATTTTCCGAATTGCTCCAATATATTTATATAAATGCATCGACCTTCAAATTCATCAAATTGACATGGGGTAATTTGGAATGGACGATGACAGGTGAGATGTCATCCTCATCACCATGATGTTTATGAGTGTGACGTTAGTTAAGCAATCAACCAATCATTTCAGAATATTTCTCAACTTCTGTAGTTTTCGTAAGGTTCTCATACCATCCATCTTAAAATTCTATAAAGTCTACTAAGCCATTGGATTTTTATTTATTATAAAGCACACTACAGGAAATTAGCCACCCTTAGTTCCTGAATATTTTAGGGAAAAAATTACTTCAGCTTGATGGAATAATTAATACAGTGAAAATCGTTTAACATGAAAATAAGGAGACTGAAATATTTTTTCCTGGAAAAGAATTTTGTGTTAAAAGATATTGAAGAAAAAACATATTTGCAACAAAATTAAACTTATTCGAGTACATTTTATTTATGTGTATATGCATGTATTTAATAAAAACCATTCAAACATTTACATAATTTGCTCTCTTTTTTTAAAAATTCTTGTTGATAAAGCAGATTTAATAATATAGTAGGGAAGAAGTATTAGAGTTAGGTGGAGTTAGCCAGAAATTTTACAGATTTCCTGTTTCGTCTTCTATTTGTGATCAAAAGCCTTAAGAAACTCCATCTTCATGTCAAGCGATATAACAGTTTGCTTTCCTGCAGAGCTCTTTGCGACTGTGCTAGTTTAAAATTGTTCTTCTAAAATAGAAAACAATACAACGTGAACCAAACTCACTAATTTTTACTCGCATTGCGCCACAGAATTTCAAAGCCAGATGATGAAAGATGAGATAATTTTGAATGGCGTTTCTATGGATACATGGTGAAAATAGCCAAGATAAAACAAAATTGGCTCATGCCATATGCTCTTTCGAGGATACTTCTAAGCCAAGTTAGTATCCTTTCTACAATACACGTGAAACGTACTCTGTTTCATTTACGATCTCTCATACATCTAGCCCAAGTGGCTGGTGTTTTCCGGGATTTGTTCATTCCCAGAAGAAATATCTTTTCATGTTAAGTGATTTTCGTTTCGTACTAAGCTATTTTCATTTCGTGTTAAGAAAAAAAATGTGTGAAAATACACAGTAGTTTTTTAGGAGAGTTGTACTATTTCGTATTATCCGATATATCGTCTTAAGTGTTTTCGCGTTGAAAGTATTTCACTGTAATTTCCTATGAGAGTCGGTTAAGGTATCCGACTACCCTAAAATTGTGAATTTTACCAAAAAATTGATAAATTTTTTTATTATTCTATTTCATGGCCATCTTATTTTTGCTTTATAAAAATACAAAGTTTATCATTTTCCGTTCTCTAGAACAAAAACTACAAATGTTTTAGTAAAAGCAGATGCCATTATTACCTTAACCAAGATATCATACTTTAAAACGCATTTTACTCGAAATGTGATTTTTTGAAAATAATCAAACGGGGTCATCGATTGCTAAAAAGGTTTTGAACACAATTAACTGAATTTTTTTTGTAAGTTCTGTATAACAATATAATTGTTTTAACCTTCTGATTTATCAGTTATTATTTTATTACAAAATTTACAGTCCCTTATGTGAATATAATCACTGTTTTTTTAAGCAATTTCATATAATAACTGAGATAAAGGGCTCTCTAGTTTTTGTAAAAAAGAAAATATCTCTTATTCTGAAGGTCATTTCAAAAATGAATAATATAGCAACACATTAGATTGAAAAAGATGAAAATTTGTTCTTAAACCTTTGATACAGAATGGACCGCGTTTATGCTATTGTTTGTCAATTTTTCCCATTTTAGTAATAATAATTTATTTTTCTCTTTTTTTAATTTTAGCACATTTTTTTTAAAATGTACTAAATAAATCTAAAAATAACAAAAATATCCCCATATCTCCTTTTTTTTTAAAAAAAAAAAAAATGTCGCAACCAGTTAGAGCATGAATGACAGTGGATACTTTTACATAAACATAATAGACGATATCTGTAAATACATATATAATGTTAAAATAAACAATCACAAAAGTTTATTTCATCTCTCATACGATTAATGTATTAAAAAAATTTAATTTAAATTCTTTATTTTATTAAACCTCGTTTTTTAGTAACGCGTTCGGTATGTTTCAACCCAATATTAAAAAAAATTCAAATTTATTTTTTCATTTAGTTCTTAAAAATTTGAAGAGATATAAAAAATTACTGCTGCCGACTCAAAACATAATTGTTTCAGTATTATTATACAATACGTTTTCTAAAGAATAAGATATACTTTTCTACTTTTTTTCTTCCAACACATATTTCATAAATTCCGAAGAAAAATATTTGCATTAAGAACAATTGTAATTCCGAAGGCTTACGCGTTGTGTTCAATCATTATCACCACATAATAAGGCTAACTATGGCGTGATTGTATGTAACCTTTGTGGATGTAAGCTAGGGGTAACCTTTGTGGATGTAAGCTAGGGCATGATTAGATGTAACCTTTTCTTTTTTTTCATACCTATTTTGGATTACTTTAACTGGGGTGTTTTATTTTAAATACAATACATCAAGTGCAGAGCTTCACTATTAAATATTATGTCTGCAAAATATATCGAAATTAAAAAATAATTAAAATTTCTCCTTAAAATTCTTCTCAAGTCTTCTATCAATAAAATAATTTTCTTTTCTTACAATAAATTTCATTGTTTTTACAAAAATATTGCTTTTAGTTTATTATAAGACAATAATAAACTAAAAGCAATATGGTCTTAATACTGAAAATATGGCATACTTATAATAAGCCATATTTTCAGTATTAAAAGACCATGTTTTATTGATATAACTAAAACTATTATTTGATGTATATTATTAATTTAATATGTGTTCACTAAATGCTAAACTTTGTTCGACGTAAACATACTTGTCTCTAGAAATATAATTAAACTAAATTTTAAGTTTCATCGTAAAGCTTTTAAAATATGACATTAATTAAATTTTCTGACAAGAACCGATCGATTTTGAATACTTGCCATTCATTTTAAATACTGGATTTTATGAGGAATTGAACTACGCAATGGCGCCCTCATCAATTAGTCTGCAAGCTTTTAACTTACCTCCCTTCTTTGTGTGATTTCTACACAAAGATCATTTAAACCCCTTTAATTTGGTTCTTTTGCTACATTTTATCGGTATCTCCTTTATTCCAATTTATTAAAAGTTTATATTTAAGACCATAACTATATATGGGGATTTAAACAATTATCGCCTCCTGAGTGTGTGAATATTGATTTAGGTTGCTTTTCTGAAGAGAATAACTGATAATAACTAATATTGACTTTTATTTTTAAGTTGTTAGTTATAAAGTAATTTTTAGATTGAACGGTTTCAAGAATAAGATATGGAAAAAAATCAGTACATTCTGTTTATTAATCCTTTCATTTGGTATATCTTTCTAATATTATCAATCGTTTCTTTTATTACAAAGAAAGTTTTACAATAAGGAAATATATTTCTCGAAATATGCTTTCTTAAAAGCATTTGATAATAGACTATTCAGCTTTACCCTTGGAAAAAATTAAATGCTCTAAAAAACCTTTACCTTTATCATGATAAATGAAGCCGAGTAATTAAAATGAAAATTAGGAAAATTTGAAAGAATAACTATTTTTTCTCGAAATCACTTTTTTTTGTGTTATCATAGTATACTGTTTCATTTCAAGCCTTAGTGATCTGTCATTAATACATATTTCACTAATTTTGATGTAATTATCTCCTTATGTTTGTTGACTCAATGGAATGTATTGCTTTGTTTTCCGCTCAGCCGTTTCTTCTTTTAAGAAAATAATCAAGATGAGAGTGTGGAATATGATTTTTAAAAACAAGTTATGTCTAAAATTATTTTAAATTTCTCCACGATGATTATAGAGTTAAGAACGTTTTTCTGTTATAAGATGTCAGGGTAACATTTTTAAAACTCCACAGTCCTGTTTTTAATTTCGAGCTCACATCTCAAAATTCATGTTTTTTTTTATTGACATACACTTGGATATTATAAATTTTTTATGAAGATGTTTCTAAAAGTAAGGACTCCAACGGGTGCACAAAAATTCTGCATATGAATTAAACGAAATAAATTCTCTTTGTAGAGAGCTGAAACCATCATAGCATTAAAACGCCTCCAGTAAGGAAAGTTAATAACGTGGTAGAAAACTGAAGTTTCAGTTAGAATATGTAGATATTCATTAGAATATGAGAACAATGATTGGTCAGAAGCGTGATACATTTTTTATCAAAAGAAAATTTCCTGAGATGAGATTCATTCTAATAGGACCCGGTCGCTAACCGGAGAAAGACTAACAAGGCATAACCGCTGCTATATCAGATATGGAGAACCGATAGGCTGTCATACCTGAACAAAATATCCAAAGCCCCTTTCCTTCCATTCCGAAGCATGTACCAGCAATAATTTCTAGTCATGGTGGCAACATTCAATACTGATATCATCAGCACTTTCAACTCACATATTTTATTTTTAATCATTTCATTTGCGTTCTAAGTGTGTGTTATAAATTGTCTTTGATGCCTAGTCTAATTCTTCAGATTGAATTTTAAATGATCAACATTGAATTTTTTATCAAAAATAGAATTATATATTTATTTATTATAAATGCAGAAGTAGGGGAAAATAAAATGTAGTAATTTTTGAATTATTTTAAATTATTTAAAATGAATTCTGGTCAACAATTTGCACAACCTCATATATACCACACACACACACACATATATATATAAATGTGTGTGTGTGTGTATAATTTGTATGGTCTCTTTTTCATTAAAATTCTCAATAGAGAATTAAGTGTTTAATTTTAAAAAATAAACATATTTTGTGAGATAAAACATTTTACTTCTTCAACACAATTTACAAATTCACTAAGATATAATTTTACTACATTGCTTTATTAGGAAAATGGACAATATAAAAAATAACAAAAATGGCAAGAAATTACATATCTAAATATTATTTCCCTCCTGACATGCAGTTAATATTTTTATTAGTTATTTCTTGTTTATATATAAGTCCTCGAAAGTCTTAAAATTCTTCATGAGGAATTTTGTTCAAAATGGTACTAATTATAAAAAATATGATCATGTAAATATTTTACTGCTCACAAATGAACAAGTTTTTCAAAAAATTAATGATGTTTTAAATTCAAAAAATATTTTAACTTAATATTGCTGGATAAAAAGAACCCCATAAAATGTTAAAAAACTGCTTCATATTCTTAAATTTTAAATAATTTTTAATACGCTGTTAAGTAACTATTATTATTTTTAGCATACCTCTAAGTAAATTGCATCTATCCAAAACCTCCTTTTATATAAATAAACTACTGTTTGTAAAAAAAAATACAACACATGAAGGAATCATCAGAATTAAATGAAATTCATCGCACAAACGACTTGTATTAGTTAAAAAAGGACGAAATTTTCAAAGCAAAAAACAATATTAATTGTCCTGAATCAGTATTTGGTTTAGACACCACCACTGCAATAAGTGATGCTCTACGACGTGGCATGGAGTCAAACAGATTTTGAATGCCCGCTTGTGAGAGAGAATTCCATGCTGGGCTTGTATGCACAGCCAAAAATTCTTCTTTTGAAGCTGCAAGACGCGGATCATGAGCGAGACGCCGATCAACCAAATCCCAAACGTGCTCAATAGGTGACATATCCGGCACATAAGCAGGCCAAGGAAGAAGTTGAATGTGTTGGGCTGAACAGAAGTCTCGAACAGTCTTTGCAACTTGTGTGCGTGCATTATTCTGCTGAAAGATTGCTCCAGGGATGCCTTGAAGGAAGGGAACGTAGCACTTCATCGACGCACCTGTTGTTATTGAGATTAACCACAATTCGTGCATGTATCGTCCATGATACGAAATCGCACCCTAATCCATAACACTGGGTGTTAGTCCACAATGTCGTTCGATAACGCACTCGGGAAGGCAGCGCTCTGTGGCATAGCGTCTAACGTGAATGCGAACATCATGGTCCCACAAATTGAAGAGTGATTCATCTGAAAAAGCAACTTGGTGCCAATCAGCTAACCAGGCTCTGTTCTCATTAGTCTATTGCAAACACAGCCATCAATGGTTTGTCGTGAGAGGTATTATGTATAAAGGCGCCCTTGTACGCAATCCATGGTGCAGCAGATGTCGACGAATTGACGAAGCCGACATAAGTACACCTGTAGAATTAGAACAACTTGCTGCAAACTGCCTCAAAAAAGCTATACGGTCATTCACTGCCATACAGAGAAGGTGTCGATCGTCATGCGCTGACGTCATCTTCCATTGTCCACTGCCAATTTTTCGATTTGTTCGGTGCTCGTCGGTTCACTACTTCCAAAATCGCATCACTGTGAAATTGTTCCACTGCACACTAGTGCGATAGAAAAATCCTCATTCTCGAAGGCCGGTAATGTGCCCCCATTCAAATTCCGTATGTTGTTGGAATTTATCCTTATTTCGTCATGGAGGCATACTTAGGTCTCACTAAACGTTCGCCACTAACAAATAATAATTAACTATTTCTATCGTCCCACTCCAGCCCTCTATTTATACATTTTCAGCATCAGTTCAGAGGGTACTGCGCACGCCACGCATGAGCAGTGGCCCTGAAACTTTACTATTTTACGTAACATGCTATAATTGATATTTGCTGCAAAGTTCATTTAATTCTGATGTTTGCTTCATAGTGCTGCATTTTTTTTACTAACAGCTGCATACTTTATTTGCAGCAAATTATGAATTCTTTTAAATTTGCTTTTTGTATACATTACACTACTTATATACAACTGTTTTGCAGTAAAATAAAGTACCTACTTTATTTATTAAGTATCCTTTTCTGTTTCTATATGGTATAAAGTGATTGGATTTTTGTATTATAAAATGTAGGGGGAAATTTTCTTGTCGTAAAACCTGGTTTATTTCCTAAAAAAATTCTCAATCTGATAGTCTATAATGTTTATTAGTGGTAAGTATCTATGCAGGAAACTTCGGTGCTTTTCTATGCACCTCATTTTAAGAATGTGAATTTTAATATTAATTTATGACTTAGTTTTCATTTTTTAAGTTTTAGTTATTTGAATCATTTTGTATTAAATTCCGAATTCATCGTTTAAAAATTGAAGTGAGTTCATGCACGTAAATACGTATTATTTTGAAAATATATCAAATACTTTTATTAGGAGCTTGAAATCCAACTTGAACTAGAACAGTAATTTGAAATTTCATTACAATGAAGAAGAGAGGAATGACGAATAAATATTAAACCATTTATTTTTGTATTTTTCCATTGTGTGTATAACGATTCATCTAAAAATATTTAACTATCGAATAATAAAGGGTTTGAGGATATAAACTAAGTTACAATTCAATCCATTATTTTATTAAGATTTATTTTTTTTTCCAAAATTGTGTCTATTTGAATTTATTTTTACTTAAATTTTCTAATATTTTATTAAAATTGATTAAATTTTATGCAGTTAGAAAGGAAACCTTTTGAAACATTCTAATTATAAAATCTTGAGTTTATTCTCAAAATTAGTATCGGCATTATTTTACATAATCCTGTTAAAATAAAAATAAAATTATATAATTTATTTTACCCCCAAGCAGTTTTTTTTTCACTTCCTTTTAATAAAACTCTCAGAATAAAATTCATTTCTTTTTCTAGGAATAGAAGAAAAAGAGAGGGGGGGGGATATATTTTCATTCATGGAATAGTTTCTTTCCATGAAATGTTTGTTATATTTTTGTTAAACATATTTTTTCGTTATTGGCAAAATATGATTCTATTTTAAACATTTTGTTGTTTCAATTAATTTTAAACATGTAAATCTTTTCTAAATATACTAGCTAAAAATAGAACATTTTTCAATCAGTTTGGAAATGGAAAATATTTCAAAAAAGTATTTGACCTGAATTAAAACTTTAAAAACAACAATAAATTCTATGATATTCTCTAAGTTTTGGAATAAATCAGTATATGCTTGCTAAAGAAAGAAATATTCCTTAGTGGTATAAAATACTTTAATTTCAAACATGAGATCAAATAATTGATTCAACTTTGATGTTAAATGAAAAAAAGTTTTGATCAAATATGTTAATATATTGTATATTAAAATCACAAAGATATTGTAAAAATATGATTTTTACTTGTAAATGTTCAAAAGTCTTTCACTGGACCAAAACTTGGTAGATATTTTCTTGTAGATGATAGTGTTGCTGAATTTGTAAGAGATGTTTGATCTAAAGCATTGTAAGTTACAATACAATTGCTGTAATGCAATGCAAAAGAAACTATTCAAGAAACATAAGTGCTTCGAAAATTGCAGAATATATATCTGTTGTCTGGGGAAAAGTTTCCAAAGAAACTATAATACATTCATTTGAAACAAATTTTCATATCAAACGCATCAAATTAAAATGATGGCACGGAACGCGACGGATCTAAGCGACTTTGATAGAGAGCAGATTGCAATGGCTCGAAGGCTCGGAACAAGTATTTTCGAAACTGCATTACTTGTGGGTTGTTCGCGATCTACAGTTGTTAGTACTTATGCAAAGTGGATGAATTACGGTGAAACCAGCAGTAGACGACATGGTGTTGGACGTCCACATGCTATCAAAGGAAAAGGTCGTCGGAGACTGTCTCGTATGGTGAAGCAAAACCGGAGCCAGACAGTGGCTCAGCTGACAGCCCAATACAATACAGGGCCAAGTAGAATAGTATCGGAGCACACTGTTCAGCGGACACTGTTGGATATGGGGCTACGCAGCAACCGTCCCACTAGTGTGCCTTTGCTGACCAAGAGTCATCGCCAACTGCGCTTGCGCTAGGCCCGGGAACTGGTCCATGGATCAGTGGGAGAGAGCTGCCTGGTCAGATGAATCAGGGTTTGGATTCATCACGCCGATGGCCGTTTCAGGATAAGCCGTCTTCCAGGCGAACAGTTGCTCCCTCAATGTACAGTAGGTCATACACAGGCCGGTGGTGGAGGCATTATGCTTTGGGGGACGTTCTCTTGGGTGTCTCTGGGACCCGTGATTGTGGTAGAGCAGACCATGAATGCTACAGGGTATCTGAACATCATTGCGGACCAGTTGCGCCCTTACATGGTCCCTGTCTTTCCAGCTGGAAATGGAATGTTTCAACAGGACAACGCCCCGTATCAAAAGGCTAAAATTGTGTTGGAGTGGTTTCAGGAACATGATGCTGAATTCCATTTAATGTCCTGGCCGCCTAACTCACCGGATTTTATTTTTATAAATCCTAATATTTGAATTCTGTTTTTGTATGCTTTCCGCTATAGTGTTATAATGTGATTCATAGCTATATAGTACAAAATATTAACTATATATATATCAACAAAATTAATTTTCTTTTCTTTGAATTGATATGTATATATACATGTATTTAATTAGAATCAATGAAAGAAAAACACAAATCACTTGAATTTAGAGAAATTCAATACGAAATTTTCAAGTTTTTTGAAAAACAAACCATTTATTGAGTTTTTGGAGAATAATCTGATACTTTCTGAGCATGAAACAAATCCCAAAATGTCTTTGTCTGCCTTAATTGTTTCTGTACATACATCATCATTATCTATTGCAACGAAATCTTCCGATGACATAATAGGACGACACAATCCGGCTGGTGTTTTCCGTACTTGGTCATTTCCAGAAGAGGAATATTTTCGTGTTAATTGTTTTTCGTTTCGTGTAGAATAAAACAATAAATATATATCAAATTATTTGATGATATATAATTAATAATAAACCATTTGCTAGTAAATATAATAGTAAATTTTTAAGTTAGAGCAGTGCTCTCTCTCTTCTCAATCTTTCAATATTTATGACCCGATATTCAATAATAATTTTCATCGCGCCCTTCCCCCATACAATAACAATGTATTCAATTCAATAATACTATACTTTAAAGCTAAACCTCAGTGCGACTTTAAGTGTCTCCGGCGTATATAAACGTCTCATCAGCTAGTGTTTCAATTGATTGGAACGTATATATACGTCTTTCCGAGGTATGATCTTTTATGTGCCCTGCTACCCATAAAATTTTTCCGAATTCTTTAGAATGCAATAAAATGACATTGACAGTGTGTGTTTGCAAGGATTTACGTATTTGAGTGAATTTGCTTATTTATTCCTTTTCTATCCCCCAATACACCACATACGGTCGCTTACGTGTTAAACGGTGGCTTTGGGGAGCGGTAATTTTTAATTGGTATTTAAGGGATTAATTATATAAACCGTACAAATTATCAAGATAAGTGTTAATTTTTGTTTTTAATTTTATATATGACACGCCTATATGGGGACACTGGGAATTATTAAAGTTGTTCTTCACTTAGTATTGTTAAATTAATTATAAAATACATTGCGCAGCACTGATATTTTATAAGTGTATTATATCAGTGTAAATGTGTGTTTTATTTTTTTATTATATCAGACTGTATTAATTTGTTTACTTTCAGTAAATTAATAATTTTTTTAAATAATCTTTTGTTTTTGTCTTTTCAATATGCTTGCGCCCCCCTGTAGGGTTACCACGGTCTCCTAGGGGGTAGACCCTAGACTTTGAGAAACACTGAGATAGAGTTAACTATTAATCTGATAACTTTTTTATCTTTGCTCTTATTCCCATACGAAATATTTCAGATTCACATGCAAAATAATGTATATTATTACATTTAAGTGTTAGTTACATTGTGTGTTACAAATGTGTGTTAGTTACATTGTAATACATTAAATATTTAACTAAAACATGTCCAATCTAATAGAAATTTAAAATTATATCTTAATTTTTATTACTTGCAGATTTTATACACTATAATCCTCACTGCAGGAGTGTTCCACTTGGATACAGTCTTGGAGACCACAGGTAAAAAATTAAAAACATCCTTTCTGAATATTTTTAATGAAAATAAATAAATAATTCATAATATACTAATATTTTAGTCATCAACAAACAGATTTAAATGCTAGACTAATCCTCTGAATTTAATATTTAATAATAAAATTCAATGCTTTTAGATTACATAAATATGAAAAGGAATTCAAAGTAAGCTACTTAAATCCATTAATCTGGAAATTAAATAACTGGAAAAGCTGACATTTGATAACTAATTCAGACCCAATACTTAAGACGTATTCTCAACTGAATGCTCAACTGAACTCTATTTGCATATATGTAAATTTACATTTAAGTAAACTTCAATGTATAAGTATATCTGAACCAATCGATCAATATATTATACATTGGGAATATTTTGAAGCCCTAATTGGCATAATCCTCATTGAATTAATAAGTGCTGAAATATAAATTAAATCAAAGTATCGTTATGCATCCCCTTTATGTTAGATCAAAATTAGTTAAATAATTACTAGTTTATAAAAGTAGTAAATTGTAGAAAATTTAAAACAAAAATTACTAAATTTACCTAAATGAAATAGACCTTTGAATGAAATAGATTTATTATTTATAAGTTCAATTGTTATAGTTTGGTAATAAATGAATAAAAATTGTTAATTGCTATAACACTTTAAGAAAATTATTGGTAGAAAAATTTTTCAAATGGTAATTCAAAGTCCTACAAGTACTTATTGGAATAATTTCATAGAAATCTTCAAAGACGACTAAATAATAAATTAACATAGCTATACCATAAGCTCTGATACAATTATAGAGGAGTTAAAATTTTAGAAAACGTGAGACCTGAATTAAAAATAAATTCTCAAACAATTTTATTTTACCTTTAAATTTAACTTATTGCAAATTTTATTAAAATTTTTTTACCATATTTACTCGAATCTAAGCCACTAACGATTCTAAGCTGCACCCCAAATTCTCAAAATGTTTTTGCAAAAAAGTTTTGTTATCGATTTTAAGCCTCACTCTCAGTTCTCTCAACAAGTGTTTGAGAAAAAATAAAAAGTTCTGTAAAAAGTTCATCAATATCCGATACGTAAGAAACTTTTTTAAAAAAATAATGACCAATAATAAGAAGTTAATATTTAATTTATTTTAGCAGTATTAAACACTTTCAAATACATACATAAACTTATTAAAATTACTCTAACCATCAATATCATATTTGAAAAATGATTTGTCACTCCCATTGTCACAGCTGACTTCAGAATTGGTGCCGGCGGCGTTGTCACTTTCCCACACGGACAAATATACGTCTTCAGTGCCATCCAATACATTTTTTATGCAACTTTTTTTTTTAAAGAATTTATTATAGAAGATTGTAAAAGAATTATGAGAGAGAGAGAGAGAGACAAACTGTTGAACATTTACAAGCAAAATTTATATCTTGTTTACGCCCACGACGTTTATTTGTTTCTTCCGTGACAAATTTTCAGTGGCCGCTGCTTTGTTTCCGTTTTTTTTTTTCTGCATATGAAATTGACTCCCTTTTCATAATTGCGTAATAGTGAATTCGTCTTGAGGCTATTACCAATATTTTTGAGTTTTAGATGATTAAAGGAAAGCGTATACAAAAAATTTCTTAAATACGAGCAGACAATGATGTTTAGGATAAACCGAATATTGGAAATACACTGTGGAATGCGATAAGTCATCGATGAGAGTGGGCAGAAAGGACAGTGGCATTTTTCCTTTTGAAAAGGGGGGATGAAAACTCAATTTCCCCACATACTGCAAATGTTTAGCCTTCGATTCTAAGCCACAACCAATTTTAAGTAGAGTTAACACTGGAAAAATAGTGCATCCTACATTCGAGAAATTATGGTATTTTTTTAATTTCATACTCATCCTTTGGTTAATCCTCTTTAGAGGTATGAAGGAGAATTTCCATGGGAATTTCCATCAGTGCTTTCGTTAAAAAAGTTCTGACTATTCAAATTAGGATTCTGTTTTGGGCTCACTTTTCTTCTGATACTGACCACAATTTATATTGAAATGGATTTAAATCTGGATTGTTGGAAGGTTATTGTATTCTATGAAGTCCACCACATTTTCTTTCAACCTTCGCTGAGTCATCTTCACCTTATGAGCAGGAGCACAGTCCTGCTGAAACAGGAGAGTTCAATGTTTCCTTCCATTGGACTTTACTATTAGTTATACGATATATGTAATGCCTTGATAAACGTTTGATGTGGTCTTTAAAAATGCATAAATGAATTTCTTTATAACAATAAAAATACTCACATAATTGAGTCTCTGAAACGCGCCCAACAAACAATTACGGAAGTCGGCTGATGAGATCTCTATACGAATTATATCTTATCTTTAGCTTCTTTTTTCCTCCTTGCATATACACGGTCATACTGGTGGTTGATAGATTCTTCAGATTCAAACGTTTTATCATTGGTAAAATAAATTTGTTTGTAGACGTTATGAACATTGTCATGCCGTTGCCCCTAGTTTACTTAAATTTTTGGGTAACACATCTCACATCTGGAGATGGATCACATATTTTAAGAAAAATTAATTTTTATTTACAAATAGTTACTGCAAATTGACTCATATATCTACTGTAGCTATAAGATAAAAAGTTTCCACATCTAGTTATCACATACTTGATATCGTCGTTCAGTAGTCCTTTCCCACTAAACACCATAGAGATTAAGAATCGTAAGAAAAATAAAACAATGGTTTTCTTCACAAATTTCACCTCATGTTACCTCATAGGTCTTCCGCTGATCATTTTGACCGCTGATATTGCTCCTATCACTGACTCGAGGCTTTTCTCTCCTCTAGTCGATGTTGCTAATTTCCCATGGCTGTTTCCGCCTTTTGCTACTATCGCTCCTCACTGATATCTCTTCACGTTCTTCTCTCTCTCTTTTAAAATCGTTTTGGGATATCTCTCCGACACCGTACACTATTTAATTAAAATGAATTTCAGATCTGCATCCTGGTCACTCAGTCTTAGTCCAAATAACCATCAGTTCTTCTTGAACAAATGCCTGTATGGGCAGTCAATCCGCTTATCGCCATACGTCAAAAACCATACGACAGGGCCATAAATTGACCAGTAGTTTCAACACCGAGAATTCATTCCTTAAATACTTACTTATGTACTCAAGTACTTACGTACTTACGGTAGAACCGAGTTCACCCAAAAGTTGTGACCCAAACCTCCGAGAAGATAATTTTTTCATATACAAAATGAAATACATGTACCAAATTGTCCCGAATTGTCAACAAAATTCTTGAGAATAGATGGAAGAATATGAAAGAACCCTACAAAAGGGGCCACTCACCGATTGCCGGAATAGGATTGATAATAAAAATAACATGTGCATACTTAAAAAAGAAAGGGAAAAAAACTAATAGATGTTGTCTTACTAAAGAGACAGGAAAATATTTAGAAAAGTAATACGATACTTAGGAATAACTCTCTTAAAGGGAATACAAGGAGGAGGAGAATGCAAGATGAAAGAATGTGATATTCTACATTTTCTTCTTATCTTATTATTGGATAGATTGCTAGAAAGACAGTGACCGCGTAGTGACAGAAAGCATAAGCCCTCACAGCGGAAATAAAGCCTAAGAATTTTGGGTACCCCAAGCACAACAGGAGAGGCGCTCTTCCTCGAAATTCGGCTAGAAAATAAACCTGGGACGAAAGGGGAAGCTGCATCACAAGAGCACATCCACTACACTCTCTCATACAATTCCTTGGCAACTCAAGGCAAAGGAAATAACAATCGGAAAGGAATGGGATCCTAAAAAGGGGAAAGGGGGAGAAAGACCCTTGACGTTGATGCTATACAATCGGTCATATGGATCTCAAAGCGATCTCCAGTCGTATGTCGAGAACTTTCGAATGGAAGGGAAGGTGGAAGAGGATGTTGACACTGGGCAAAATGCAGGAGAAAACAAGCAAAGAGCGAAGATAAAAGTTTTATTTCTTTTTTTTATAAAGAAAAACAAGTTAAAAAAGAATATCAAGATCCGAAGGCCAGAAAATAGAGAAAAGGAAGAGGGAAATTTCAAGATAATCTATCACATAAGATTTGGAAATATTAATCAAGAAATTAATTTATTATGGATAGTGCGATTATTAATAATAGAGTTAACCGAAAGGGGAAAAGCATCCCGACTGGGTTTGTAATCACCAGTGTAGGGGTAGGAGAATACAATCATTTGCATTTTTTCACCTGACGATAGCCGACACTCCCTTCCACACATGTGTAGCACGACCAAATGTTAGAGGGAACAAAAGAATGGAAACCCATTGAAACAGGTGCGCCTTATAGAGTCCGTTTTGAAGAAAAGGCTTTGCGCAAATCTTAGCATGACGCTTTAAAGAAGAAAATACAGGTAACAATCAAGTGGCTAAGAAACGATGCTACAGCTTGTTATCAAAGCAGTGCTTTTGCTTTAAGTTCTTTGTAAGAAAATGGACAGCTATTATATAACCTTTTTGTCTAAGAACTTCGTTTAATATGTGAAATATTGTTCTTTTTGGCACGTTCATTTTTTTCAGCAAAAACAGTCTTCAGTCGAGATTGATTTCAACGAATTCTCTTCTTTATAGAGCCTAATGCTCTCTAAACAAGTTCTAACACACAATCTTCTGCAGTGTTATTCATGTCAGAAAATAACTGTTGGATAACACCGGATACTCTTTTGATTTCTAAACATTTAAGAACTTTAAAAATCTTTGAAGGGTTCTTTTTTATTTTATGTATATTCTAGTCGACGTTCGTTCTACTGTGTTGCAGCTCTGACTGATTTAGAAGAATCGCGAAGGAGTACACTTGTGATCTCTAAAGATGGAATTGACACAGCAAAGGATCTCAAATTTTTTTATCCGATCTTATGACACAATTAAGTATTTAAGTTTACAAATTATTAATATATTTCAAAAATAAAACATAATGAGTTAAATAGTAATTTTGTTTCTCCCAAGGAAACAAAAGTTATTAAATATTACCTAACTGTTAAGTCGTATAAACATTATGAAAAAATACTTCTTTGACATCAGTAAAGGTCATTATCAGTACTTGCGTATTACAAATAGCTCAAATCATGTGTAGTTTTGACATTTTACCATAAATCTAAGAATACCATGGTAAATATATCCTTCTCATTAGGAGTTGATTAATCAAAGAAGTAAAGAATACTTCCTGAAAGAAGATACTTATACTTTACTAGCAATTCTGAATAGATATTTGATAAAGAATACTAACACAAGTCATGAATCATATTCCCATTTTCCCCATCTCTTTGGAATACCTAGAAATAAATTAAACCACAAATAGACCATGGATCCATGCCTTCGAAATAAATTCAAGTATTTTTGAGAAAGAAACTGTTTTAATTAATCTGTTTCATGAAAATATCTAAGATTATCATCAATAATTCTGAGATATCCCACTTGAATTTAATTACGTCATTTAAATCTCGACAAAGTGAATTTTTAATATACAAACCAGTATACTTTTATTTGATATATACAAAAAGCAAGATGGTGTTTAGATTTCAATTTGATGTCATATTAATAACATGAAGTTTATTTTGTGAGACAAAAGGGAATATATATATATGTATATATATATATATATATCTTGAAATCTCAACTAGAAAACATAAAATAAATTAACTAAAAGGGATGGAAGCGATTGCAGTTTATTATAGGATATGAAAAACAAACAACTATTTAATACAAAATGCTAGTTCTTCATTTAAAGGAATGGAGGAAGATTTGCATTGTAATTAAGATGCAAATGAATATCTAATGTAACGAGTTTATGCATTATTTTAAAAAGTAAAATAATTCATTTGGAATCGAGAGAATATTTAATCTACCTGACAAAGTGATAATTAATTTACGTTGGTAAGATATATGTTTATTTTGAAAAGGTTTCATATAATTTGTTTTGAACTTTATTTTTATAATTTCAAAAATACAATTAAAATTAGAGCATTTAAAATAAATAACGTAAATTAATGCTTTCTTATTTCATTCTTAAGGAACTCGAAACATATTACAAATATCATACAGTGACACAGAAAATTATAATAAAAATTGACAGGCAATAAGACGAAACTTTTTTTTCTTCTTTTTTTATAATTTCAGAACTTTTGTATGCGGAAAAAATGTTTTGTGGTATGTTGTTGTTGTTTCTAATGCCACCTGTCTGACGATGTCAGATCGAGGCAAACGAAATTCATTGTGGCAAGGGGCTAGGTGTACGCATGTCGTTAGCTTTTAGCACCATGCAGGTGACAGTACGATTTGGCTCGGTTCATATACGATTGATGGCGACACCACCTATCTCCAACTACCCAATTTAGGAATGGAACTGATGGAGAGAGAAATATTATCCAGCCCCCTGCACCCGCGGTTGCTGCTAACCACCCACAAGACTTTTGGACTTACTGGTTTAATGAGCACGTGCTCCATGTGTACTCGGAGGGTATTTGGTGACAACGGGCATCGAACACAAGCCTTCCGGTCTGGCGTCTGATGCTCTAACCACTAGGCTACACATGACCCTTTTGTGGTATGTAAATGAATAGGAAAATAACACCAAAAAGTATTATTATGTTAATTACTACTACCAGGGGAATGCAGTTTAGGTATTTCAGTTATTTTTTTAAGGTAAAAAGTCAAAGTAAAAAATGGTTTTTTTTTTGCATTTCTTAATATTTATTGTGATGAAAGGACACTTAAACAATTTTTAGAACGAAACATCAGATACATTTAACAGCTTTCTTAGTATTGAATTTTTATAAAAAAAAAAATCCTACTCTCGAAATTATAGTTAATATTAATGTAGAAACCGCGGGGGGGGGGGAACTTAGATTATATACTGATTATGGACGTTACTGGGAGAAAAAACGCAGGTTATGAAATGTAATATATACATTGTATTATACACTATTTAGTATTCATTTATCAATAATCATATCTTTTGGTTATTTATAAAGTTAAAAAAAATTCATTCAAATGTCATCTATCTAAAACTAAGTCTTTTTTCATTTTTTCGAAATATCAACCCCTCTACGGCAATGTTAACATTATGAAATATTTTTTCGAATTTATTTTTCTCGCAATACCCATACCATAAAGCATCGTTTCTGCAGAGACAAGTTCTGATTAAAAATATTTTTTCCTCCATTCAACCGAGATCCACTTTAACTTACATTAGACTACATATCTCGCAAGTTTTTTAAATATTTTAATATTTATTTAGCTTAGCTTATATCAATAAGTTTCTATTTATATTTTCAGGAATGTTTGTATTGAGTTTGGTGATGATAATTTTTTCTGTGTTTTGCGTCATTGCTTCGGTTCTGTTGCTTGTTGGCCTTTGTGTGGTAAGTTTTTTGTTTTGTTTTCAGACACATTGCGCAGTAAAATTTTTGTTTGTGATTATATTTAAGTTTAATTTACAATATTTATAAATAAATTATTTCAAATCTACATTTAAGCCAAAATTAGATTTTCTCAGGCATATTTTTCTTCGAAAATTCATAATACATTGTTTGAATCATGAACTCGCCTGCAGGACTAAAACAATTCGTAAAGACAATTTTGAAAAGATAGTTAAGGACAGGTTTTTAGCGCGTGCATAGACGCTTATACCACGGGATTTCCATTTTAAAAAGCAAGTCGAGCTTTCAATATACTTCATGTTTTAATTTGAGTTTTGTTTCGATTTCTGTGAAGTGAAATTCTAGTAAATTCGGCTACGAACATGACCTCCAAACTTAAATTCTCCGAGCAAAAAAGTATGTAACCCCTCTAAGCTTAATCAGTAATTTTATTATACCATTTTTATAAAATTATTTTAACTACTCTCGCACATTTGGTTCTGACCAATAGGAGATGCAATCTGAGATTCATGAATTATATTTTACAGTAAATAAGATTTAATTACAGTATCTCCCTTGCCAAAATGAGAGAAATAAACAAAACTCTTGATAGCAAGCACGGTAACATTTAAAGAGAAGTGATGGAGATATTTAGTTTCATCAATGAAGAGAGAGAGAGAGAGAGTCGACTGCAAAATAACTTGCTACGATATAATTTTTTAAGTTTTGGAACAGGGGTTGGCAACCTTTTAGCTGTGGCGTGCCAAACCAACCTACCAACACAATTGAGCTTGTCATGTAATAAGTAATATTTGAAAAAATCGATTCCCACGACACTACATACAGAGTTAGGAAATAGAGGTCAAAATAAGAATTTAAAGTTTTGTTATATGTTCATTAGGTATCATTTAAAGATATTTATTGTCATAAAATAAACAACATAAAATATAACTATTCCTTCAACATAAATAAAAAATTAAAACTATCACAAAAATATGTAGTTTTTAAGAATTTTTATTAAAATAAGTAGAGTAAACTTAAAGTATGACTATTCTTCAATATAAATAAAAAAATAAATTTGCACAGATGTTAAGCATTTTTAAATACAATTATGAAACATGAAATAACATAAAATATAAGTGTTCATTCAACAAAGTTAAATAAAAAATTAAAACTTTAATGTGAACTTTGTCCTTGCAGAGCTTTTCTTTGTGTCGCATTGTCAGGGGTATAATTTGGGGCTTTCAATTTGACACAGGATTCTGAATGTTAACAGTTAAACAATTTCTTGGTGAACCCTGGTAACATTTGGTAGACCGCGTCCCCTTGAAAAAATTAGAAGTTTCCCGCACCCTGGATTGAGTGAGTGAGGGAGAATATTAATGTCGCACTGTTCAGCTACACGAGGACTTTTGGTGACGGACCGTGTAAGTTTGAATCCTGGTCAAGTGACGTGGACGACACCTGAGCTGGCACCCCCTCTCCTAACTACCACACTACACCCATGGGAGGGCGTTTGAGCTCTGGACAGATTTAACGTGCATCGCTCCCCTACACAGCGGGTCTTCAGTGGTACTGGGCTCGAGCTCGACACGCTAGCCATGATTCGATGCCTTGACCACTTGGCTACCGCAGCCCCCGCACCCTGCGAAAGTGTGCCCACCCCTGCTATAACACAACGCTCTAAAAATTGTAGTTGTTCTTAATATTTAATTAAAAGGGCATTTTTTGTGAAATTAGATTCACTTTTCCCGTACCTAATTATCCCATTAACGCGCATGCGCGGTTCTTTCATTGAATTTATTTTCAATTCAAATTAAATATGTTGATAGAAGAACTAATTTTTTTAATTATAATTTCGCTATAAAACATTTGTTGAGCAGAATTTTGATTTATATCTAAAACATTTGTTTTTTTCTTTTCCCATCGATGTCCAAGCTTTTGGTGGGTAAGGGACTAACAACTTTCTTTTTTATTCCCTGAGCCGTAATGAGTGATACTTCATTTAACAAGTATTATTGAATATTATTTATTTGCATTGAATATTTAACACTAATAAAAAGTTATATTTAAACACAGAAGATGTTTGCTTTTACATAAAGCACACAAACTACAAGCGGCAAAATCGTTTTATGGCAGAGAATTGAAAGTGAAGAGTAATCTTTACATAAAAGTGTGCGAGGCAATGAAAGAAGAGACAGAGCGATTTAGCTTTATCTTTTAATTCTGTAGAGTGGTGGCGTGCCACTGAGAATTGCTTCCCAGACCACATCTGGCACGCGTGCTATAGTTTGCTGACTCCTATTCTAGAAAAAAATCAATCCATTCAAGAAAAATACTACAGAGAAATAAAGGAAGAGAAGCTATGTGAAACAAAAGCAATCATTTCTCAAACTTTGATGAAGAGCAGAATTTTGAACTTAACGCAAGAAAATCTATGAATAAGTTAAAAAGTCAAAAATAATAAATCTCTGACATAAATAGAAGTTGTTCTCACGAACATCCGTGTATGTCGACAGAGGATCAGTTAAAAATGGAGAGTTTTAAATTGCAGCACCAAGAAATAAAGCATGTAGCATCGAGCAAATTTCAGGAGCAGTGGTAATGAGGTGGATAAGAAATGATTAAAAAACAGACGCATAACACCATTATAAATCAATTTATTATCTAATGTGCCTACCGATGGTGGCCATACAGACCTCAATCCAGCGAGGAATTCTTTCAATTAGTCCATTGATGGTTGTCCGAGTCCTGCCTGTTGCCAAGGCACATTCACTGCTGTGCACAAATCATCCACGGTTTGCGCTAGTAGTCCTCCGCTCATGATACGTCCAATGAAATTCTAGATATGTTCGATGGAATTCAGATCTAGAGAGTTTCCTAACAAGGGAAGGATGTCAAATCCAGGCTGTCAAAAATTCGAAAAGCGACATGCGGCTTGGATTGTCTTGTTGGAACATCGTGTTGAGTCAGCCCTGCAACAAGAGTAGAACAACAGGCTTCACAACTTGTTTTACGTGGCAGTCCACTATCAAACGGCCGTCAATGTGTACCAGTGGCGTTTTGTGATCACACTTTAACCCCCTCCCCTTCTAAACCAAGATGCTCGAAGTATAACCAGTTGGACGCTCGTTGAAATGTTTTGGTTCATAGTGTTCTCCTGATCACACTGTCATCCCTCCACCGACAGAAAAGATCCATCCGTGAAGAATATTCGATGCCCTTCGATGGTCCAGATACAATGACGATGACTCCAGGGCAAGCGTCTAAATCTGTGTTGAGCGGTCAATGGTACCTGTGTTGCTAGTGAGTGAGTGAGTTAATATTAACGTCGCACTATTCAGCTACTCGAAGACCTCGTAATTTTGAAACATGGTCAAGTAATGAGGACGACACCCACGGATTCCCGCTTTTATACCACATCAACGGGAGGACGTATGAGCCTCGACATATTTAACGTGAATTGCCTCTTTGTGCACGTTAGTTCTGCAGCTGTGCATGTTGCTGGTACTCGTGCACATAACTGTACTTCATGCCATGAGTTGCTTATGGTTTGGGTGGATTCAGATTCACCTGCTCCTGGAGGCAACTGGATTCGATGTCACGTCACGTGGAGAAAGGGTATCGAATAGTTAACTGGCAAAAATACGCCTGTCTGTGTGCACCGACGTACACCTGCGTGCACTGCTTCATCATCAGGGTGCACGTAGACCTTCATGAATCCATCGTGTGACACAACGTTGAATGTTACTTGCGTTGTTCCCAGCAGAAGTTACTACAGTGCGCATCGACAAAGCCAGTTCATGGATCTCAATAACACTGTCACGTAACCCGGTAACTAATGGTTTTGAGTTTGCCAAAATCTCAAAGGAATTTTCTACGAATGTCGCTAATGCAAAGCAAAACCTCAAATGCTGTTATGAGAATAGTAAATTGGTGGCCTTTATAGTCCGAATATGAGTACAGCGTGATCAGATGCTTGTGCAAATTTAATCATTTGCCTATGCATCTCACTTTTAATTCTCCTGAAATTAACATGAAGCTACGTCAGCGTTTTTCAAACTGTGCAGCACACCTTCATTCCCCTTGTGGGACATGACAACTCTACGAGAAGGTCGCGAGCATATTGGAAAGTCAAAACAAAAGATTATTTAAAAAAATTATTAATTTACTGAAAGTAAACAAACAAAATATATTTTGACTTAATAAAAAGTAAAATACACATTTTCACTGATATATTACACTTATAACTGTATCAGTGCTACACAATGTATTTTATAATCCTAGTAATATATTATAAATGACGATGTGAGCTTGCTTGTTTGGTACGCTTTCAGGCCTAAATCACTAAAGCGATTTAAAAAATTATTTCACCAATGAAAAGCTACATTATCAGGGATTAAAATAGGGTATATTTTAACCCAATATACCTACGGAAAGTACTGAGGCGGACTTCCCGCACCGCCCACCTCCCTTTGACAAGTTGACGCACAAACGTTGATTACGTTACGTTTATTAAATGTGAAGCTCAAATTTTGAGAAATATTGCCAAGTTGGGTAAATAATTCTCTATTCAAACAATCTCAGAAAATTTAATACAAATTTTCTCCCACTTCTTAAAAAGAGAAATTGCATAATGATTTAGAAAACTAAGTAATACTGAAAGCTCTATGATAATATTAAACAACATTTTTAAAATATTTTTTGCTTTAACGAATATTTAATACTTTGAAGTTGTTGTTGTTTTTAAAAATAATTCCAATATAAGGCAGCGTTTCGTACGAAGTGTTTCACTTATAATGAGCCTAGAGAGAGATATATAAGATATTAATTAGAAACAGTCATATAATGCCAATCGCAGAGTAAAATTAGAAAAAATTGCGCAATACTTATGTCATCTTGCGATAGATCTAATCCTCAAATCCTTTGAAATAAGTACAAAGAGTACATGGCGGAAGGAATTTTGCGACGATTACAGCAAGTATATGCAGATATCATTTTCAATGAACACATCTACAAAGAAACTCTAATAATAATTTAAAATTAGGTTTTATCAATGGTTGAGAAGAAACTATATGATTTGGAATGATTAGTCCGCGACGAATCGACGGAAATGACTTCGAAAATGAAATTGCTCCAGAATTAGACTAACATTTTATAGCAACATCAAGCAACAAAATTAATCGGTCCATTAACTACAGAACGAAGTCACATTTTCCATCTACATAGAATAGAATCCGGCAGTGGTGCCGTCTTTTTTTCTCGATAACCATGGAGGAACCGGAAAAACGTTTTTGCTAAATTTATTATTATCGCCGTCTTAATAAAACCAGAAGATAGCAGTTGATGTGGCTTTTTCCGGTCTAGCATCGAGACTACTGATTAGCTGTCATGCTGCACATTCCGTTTTAAAATTACCGTTGAATCTCGCATATACGATTCCCCCATCTGCAATTACACCACAAATAGCTCTCGTGCAGGATGGTTAGGCAATGTAAGCTTTTAGTGTGGGATGAAAGTACGATGTCTCACAAGAAAGCTATAGAAGCGTCAAATGGGACTCTTCAGGATTTACGAGATGGTATAGATATTGTGGTAAGAATGGTAGTTTTATTATTAAATTCTAATATCCAACAAACTACCAGTAATCCAAAGGGGTACACCGGTAGAGAAAATCAGAGCCAGTATTAAATCATCAAGCTTATGGGCGAAAGTTGAAAAATTCAGTCTAAAAACGAATATGAGAGTGAATCTTCATTATGACATAGATTCGGGATTTTATGCAGAGACGCTATTGAAAATTGGTGATGAATGCTTGGACGCTGATGCACAAGGTTATATTTCACTTTCCAGAGAATTTTTTAACGAAGCAGAAAATGATGTAGATATATTTGCTCAAGTTTACCAGGGCTTGCAACGAAATTTAAATTGTGTTCAGTGGTTGTGCGCAATATCAATATTGACGCCTAAAAATGACATTGTCAATAAAATCAACACTGAAATTTTAAAAGGTATGCAGAGGGAAATGAAAGAATATTTATCAATGGATATATAATCATGGATACAAAACAAAGTACTTTATATCCGCGGAGTTTTTAAATTCGCTTGAACTTTCGGTTGTACCCTCACAAAAACTTCAATTAAAATTAAACGTACCAGTTATGTTTATGCAAAATCTCAATGCTCCTCCACTATGTAATGGAAAGAGGCTTCGGATCACAAAATTGATGCAGAATATACTTGGCGCACAGGTATCATGAAAAGGGTAAGTGTTATCATATCTCGAATTTCAATTATCCTCACTGACCTACCGTTTCAAATCAAACGAGTTCAATTTCCAATCAATCTCAGTTTTGCTGGTACTATTAACAAAGCGCAAGGGCAAACATTACAGGTAGCAGGGGTGTATTTGGAAAAGCCGTGCCTTTCTTCCGTAAAATCATTTTGTAGCGGATCTGTACTCCATAAAAGGAACATGTGACGAACCTATTTACGTCCTTTCAGTAATCCTCTTGGGAAATCTTTGGTTTCTCAATTCGAGTTTATTCACAACCAATCTCCTCAGAAGAAAAAACCTTGATTTTTTAAAATTAGGTCAGCTATATATAGTTTAGGTTTTCAAGCTAGAAGGAGAAAAAATGAAGAGATAATATAGGTTGCTACTGATCAGGTATTATACCATTTAATAATTTTAAATATTTGATACGTGAAAGAATAAAGTGACGATTGGCCACTTAAGAATAATTAGTGTTCAGATAATTAGATAGTAGATTTGATCCTGAAATAAGAGGGTCGATATTTAAAGCTTTCTCATAATTCGCGCATCTCATTTTTTGTTCACATGTTGCTTAGATTGAGAATATTTCGTTGAAAATATTTGAATTGTGTGGCTTAATTGTGTGATCAATAAATAGATTGATTTTTGATATGGCTAGTCTTCCTTCCCTTCCTTCCACATATCTAGGTGGGAATAAAAGAACATCTCATTCCTTACAAACGTGCCTTCCAAACTTCAAATATGTACGTCTGATAGTTCTAAAACGGAAATATTTATCTATAACCCCCTTAATCTTCCGCAATGCCCCATGGGGGTCAGTTTTCACTAAATCCGTTTCTAGCTGATTGCTACTTCATGGAAGGAACATAATTACCAAATTTCAAGCCTTGAGATCTAATAGTTCCGGAGGTATCGGGATAATTGAGTGACTCGCTTTTCTCCTTTATATATGTAGATTTTACTTTCAGTGTTACAAATGTGGATGGGATATTTTATCGGAGCTCCTTGCCCTGTTGAATTCGATTCTATCATGAGAATTTTAGATGACTATTTATGATCCAATATCTATAATGTTGAAGCATATCTTTAACAAATGTAAAATATAACATTTAAATTTCATGAATTACTTTAGAATGAAAGATATATGTAAAAATTAGAGTTAAAAGATGTAATTAAATTTCAGAAAAAACTTTAAAAAATTATCAAGACAGTGGTCAAAGCAATCCTGCTAATCCAGTTGCCGCAGAAAAGTTAGCGATATGACGTAAGAAAGATTGTGATAAATTATGTTGTCTTTAAACGTGGTTCAAAATCAGGATTAATATCCATGACGTTACTTCCAAGTATAACGCGAATAATCATTAAACCAATCAAAACGGGAAAAGGGAAGTTGCACTAATAGCTCCAAATAGATTTTCTTGCTAAATTGAAAAGTCGAAAAGATTTCTGTAAAAACGTTTGGTATACCGTGGGGAAAATTTAGTGCCACATCCAAGTTCCATTGGGGGAACCAGGACGTCACGAACATTCAAAGAATCTATTTTTCAATTTTAATATTAAAAACAGTTTATATTTATTTGAATCTAAAAATGTATAACTGTTATATGTTCGTTGATAAAATAACCTCAAAATATAAAAAAAATGTGATTGACAAGAAAGTAAACACACGTTTACAAATGTTTAATTTTTTCACTTTTTCTCTAGAGCATAATTTTTAGCTTTTAGGTACACTTTAAAAAAAAATATTGCAATATAGAGTTCCAAATTTTTTATACTTCTATACAGGATACCTATGCAGATAAAAAAAATGAACCTGTTTTTTTTACTATAAGGAGTACATAGTTTTTTAAAAAATAGTTTTATATATGAAAAGGGGGGGGGGGTGGAGAATGGAAATTTTTAAAATTATTTTTTTTGTATTCTACAAAATGATTAAAACTTCTTTTTTAAGAACACAAAAAAATCTAATCTCCATTAGAAATTTTTAAAGATGTTTGTCCCAAAAACAAAGAGTCTTATTTCTGGCATTTTACTCTTTCGAGCATGTTTGGTACTTTTAAGGCATCCGACTACTTGCGACAATTTTTTTTTAAATGGAGATATGTGGATCTTTTTTGTTAGTTTTAGATTTGTTTAGTACATTTTAAGAAAAAGATGCTAAAATTAAGAAAAGAAAAATAAATTATTATTACTATATTGGGAAAAAATAGGTAAAAATTGCCCCCCCCCCCATAAACACTGCCCATTTTGTACCAAAAGTTTATGAACAGATTTTCAATTTTTCAATTCTGATGTGTTGCTATACTATTCATTTTTAAATGACTTCCAGGATAAGATATATTTTAATTTGTACAAAAACTAGAGAGCTTTTTCTTTGTTTTTACATGGATTGGCTTACAAAAACAGTGGCTCAAGGGGCTATAAATTTTGTAATAAAACAGTATTGATAAATCTTAAAGTTAAAATACTTCTACTATTATACAGAAAATACACAAAAAATTTCACAGTTAATTATTTTCAAAACTTTTTTAGCAATCGCTGGTCCAGTTTGAGTTTTTAAAAAAAAAAACACATTTCGAGTAAAATTTGTTTTAAATTATGCCGTCTTGCTTAAAATAATGGCATCTGCTTTTAGTAAAACACTTGTAGTTTTTGTTCTAGTGAACGAAATATAATAAACTTGGTATTTTTATGAATATAATAAGATGGCCTATAAAATAAAAGCAAAAAAATAATTTGTCAATTTTTGGCAAAACTCACAATTTTAGGGTAGTCGGATATTTTAATTACAGCTACAAAACAAAGTGAGATGCTTTTTCTCAAACGGTTGACCTCTTTGACCACACTTAATTTTCATGATAACTAAAATATTTATTCAACCATAGAGATCACTCAAGTTTATGGGGAAAGAAACTCTGTTGCTATATATTTCAACAATGGAAAACTTTTCTTAATGCATTGCCATATCTAACACCCAATCACAAGTCTTTTGGGATGCATTGAGAGAAAAAAAATTCTGCTATTTACAGAAAAAAAAATGTGATGCATTAAAATATGCTTTTATTAAAGCAAGAATAAACAAGAAATACAGAAAAAAAATTAAGTCAATTTCTACTTATGTCAACAAAGAAAAATTTTACTTTATTTACTTTTTATTAAATAGGTACAATTAATATAAATATGTATATACATATGACAGAATCAGAATATTTAGTGACAAAATAGAAACGATTTTCCTTACAACTTTCTATATATGGTGTTGGACTATTTTTTTTTGTAACTATTTTTATTCTTTCATTAAATTTAATTATTCTAATAAAATTTATAGTAAGAAAGGAAATCACATTCTCAGAAATTAGGCCATCCCAGGTGGGAACCGAACCCACGACCTTTGAATTAGAAGTCCAACACCCTATCCATTACGTTACAGAGTCACACAAACGGTTTTCTATTCTATATATATTTTGGTATACTATTATTTTTGTTAGTATTCATTTTTTAATTTAATTAATTAATTAATATTTGGAAAACCTGTATTAACATGAAGTATCATCCACTACAAGTTTAAAAAAATGCATTTGAACTTCAATGGATGAATATAATGTAGTTTATTAACGACTGAAAATTGGAACAAGACATATTTGTATAAATATATATATATATATATATATATAGGGAGAAGTTAACTTATGTAGGAATTGATAAAGGAGTTTTTTTTAATTAAAAAAATTAATTTTTTTTCCTCAGAGCAACGACAAAAACAATAGGAAAAATTTCTGAAAGAGATATGCATATTAATTCATTCATTAATCCCTCTGTTTACGTTGAACATCTATACTCCTTATTCTTCATTGATGTTTTACTTTTACTGACGCCAGCGAAAACCATTACAGAATTACAAAATAAATCATTTTCATTTTCATTGTTGTTAATTATGTTTGAAGTTTGATGCATATGTCTTACGAATCCCACAAAGAATAATGTCCGACAAATTCACTAAGTAATTTGCTATATAAAAAATTTGATTCATTATTTCCTTTGAAAGGAAGATGAGGATTCACTTTGTCACATGTGATAGGGTTAGAAATATAATTAGAATAATGCAGTTTGTAGTCTGGAGGATTCATTATTGAAGTTATTGTTCGAAGTGATTTCCATCGTTCAGAGTAAAAAAGTAAAAAAAAAATATAGAATATAGTGACTGAACCGTATTGAAATACTTTGCTAGTTGAACAAAGCATGAGATAAAGAGTATTTTCTTATGCAAATAGAATTGCAGTAACTAATAATTTTATTTGAAAACTATAAAACAATTTCGTTCTGGTCTCCCTAATATTTCATTACATAGATGCACAGAATTTAAGTATGACAAAATAAGATCCCCGACATACAAACAAGCTATTTAATTAGCAGATGGAAGAATTTAACACACCATATCTAGTGGACATCTAATTTATTAATTGTGAAAATGAATACTGAATATATATGCGATAAATCCTAAAATTTAGAGAGTGTACCGCAGTTACAAGGCCAAAATGCTTGAATTTAATTTCGTAAGATCAGTTCTAGTTTTATTTTGGATCGGCGTTTTGGATTTCATGAAAAATTTGCAAATAATTAATTTTAATAAAGTTACACTCCGAACTTACACGATAGGTGAGATTGAGTGATAACCCATAAGTCGGGGTATGATTGCTCATATAAATGCACATAAATTATTGGGGGAGGGCAAAAACGAGAGAAAAAATATTTGAGAAAAAAGCGTTTCATTGAACTTCAGATGTCTCAAATATATGTATAAAATATCAAACCATACAATCTAAAAAAGTTTTCTGCCATTTCAAAGATTTTTTTCCCGCAAAATTTCCACGTAACAAGCTAATAAATTTTTAATTCCTTGTTTTGTGGAAAATATCATCATCGGAGTCTTTATTTTCTAAAACTTGTAAAACTTCTTCAATAAAACTGAGGCTTTGTGTAAAATTTCCACACGTTATTCAATCGTTTGATTCAAACTGGGTTTAAAGACACAAGTTCTTTAATGTCTTGTTTTTACTCATGCATTTCTGTGAGATCATCAATAGACTCAATTCATAATGGTCTCATATACAGACAAACACGTGTTCTTCATTGAATTCAAAACAGGCATCTAACTAGTTGTACTTGTTGTTCTATTTGTAAGACTTGGGTAAAATTTCAAAATTTATAATTGTATAAAAATGCTCAAATGTTATAAAAAAATAAATTTCTTCAAAAGAGATTGAAATTTAAAAAAATAACCTTATTTTAATCGTGTACTTTTAAATAAAATGTATTTTGGCTACTTATGGGCATTATTGCTATTGACAAATTTGTACTTTTAAAGAGAAAGTTTCTGAAAAGATCAAAATTTGGCAATAACGAAAAGCAAGAACTGATTAGCTGGAAACACGTGATTAGTTTTAATCGTGCGACTATGACATCACATGAAATTTCAACTGATTGGCTAAAAACACGTGGTTATCATTATCATGTGACTATGACGTCACATAAATTGAGCCCATTGTCAAGTCCTAATTATGGGAATCCAGCAGTTCTTGAACGTCATCATAATCCAATTCTAAATTTGTTTTCCAAGCAAGATTGACAACTTCTTCAATTCCATTGCTATTTAAATCAGTTTTAACATTTTTTTTTCTCAAACAAAAAAAGGAATGAATGAGTATTTGACTCCGGGTTCATATAAGTCGGGGTAGCATTAGTCAAGGTATTACTACATTTCCTAATTTTTTTCACATTTAAAACTATCACTAAGGACAATGAGTCATTTGTTAAATTATTTAAATCTCACTGCTTGATTACAGTGCCTCTATACAGTGTGTATCAGTTCAACAGTTACAAATTTTCAGGACAGATAGCGTACACCTAGATGAAAGGAAATTACATAGCAAGTTCTGAAAACGCTTTAATGTCGCAGTAATAAAGATACAAAAAAAGCAGGTCACGAATAAGAGGAGAAAAACATGTTTCTTATAATTGGTATAACAAAAGTTCTGCGAAGTCTTTTGTTTGTGTACGCTATAGATGGCGCGAAATAAACCGAAGCATACCGCACTCCTCATAAAGCTTCATTTCACTTGCCCAACAAAGTGGATGGAAAATGGAACTTTACACGAAAGCTGAGCTCACTGATATGCATATAACACACAGAACCGCTGATTACCACGGCTTAGCATAACTACAGAAGGCAAAATCCCAACCACGCCTTTTTAACACGCTTACACTAGATATTCTCCGACAGCGGATCCTTCATCGTGGACATACAGGAAGGTGAAAGAACAGCAAGAAAATAAAACAATGAGGACACTGTACTGGTCCGGTACAGATCAATCCTAGTACCAGTATGCGGGGCTATCACTCATCATGTCGTGATTTCCCGTTTGAACGAACGCATGGTGGATCCTGCATACTAATGTTGTGCACGTCTATCAGCCCGTCATATTCTTCTTGCACGGAAGTAACAATCTCGTCATCATTTAGCATTTAAAATCCAAAGTCTTCTGCATCGCATGCCATCCAGGTTTCTACATCGACAAAACTCAACAAAAGAGCACGTATACACCCCTCGCTTGGAAACAAACTGAGCTAATATTCCGCACAGATGTTTACAAAATCACACAACTGATATTCTCCAAATATCCCTCACCTTGGATTTTCCCGTCACTTTTGGCCTCAGGCGAACCAACTGTCGAGTATTCCACTGTTCGAAACCGTATCCGGACTTTAGTCCGGATATTTGACACTCCGGATAATAAACGTTCGGATAAACGACGTTTTACCCTACTTAGTAGTTAAAATTAAACAGTGTGCATAATTTCCCTCTCGATATTTATTTTTTTAAATTTTGAAATGCTCTTCTCTTTTTTTTTCTTTTCGAATATTAAATTTTTTTTTGTAAAATAACCTACACTACGTTGGCTTTGCAATCCTTTAACATATTCTCTGTTCTTGAATATTTTGTTAAATTTAATGATGAAAATTGTACGTCTTTTCATTTTATTTTTTACCTTTCTACCCAAGATACTTTCTACTCCTTCCTATACTTAAAAATGACACAAAAAGTAATTAACTTTAACTTTAAAAATTGCCAGAACATGATATGATTTTAATGCTTCAGAGAAACTTTTTCAAAATTATACTCTCAATGACATTCTCCTTGATATCCTGAAAATATCTCAATATCATAAAAGTATACTTGTGTCAGTTCTTGATTTGAAAAGTATATTAGTGTCAGTTATTGGCTTTTCATTTGCTTTTGTAATTTGATGGTTTTTTTCCTATTATTACTTCGCTACGCATCTTTATATAGTTTCATTTTATTGACTGGGGAAAACATATTTTACTTTTTAAAACTGAATATAAGTAAAAAAATATCGACATACATCATTAATATATACAGATATATACTTCACACATTATATGCTTCCATTGTAATAGTGATTAAATAATTAACTATTGCCCCAAAACGCTAAGGAAACAGAATTCTTGTAATTTCCCCAGCTTTTAAATCCCTACCACAGCTTATATAAAACAGAAATTAGAAGGAGGAGGGAGGGAGTGTTTTTAACGCCCACTATAAGGCCATTGCCGACAGACCTTGTAATTGTATGCCATGAACAAAAGCGAAGATGAAACCTGAGCTAACACCACCCTCTCCAAACTATTGCACCACGCCAAAGGGAAGACTTTGAGCCATGATAGATTTAACGACAGATCAGTCTTCAATGGCACTGGGTTCGAACTGTATACACCCTGGCCCATGAGCTACTGCGGGGGGGGGGAGGTTAAAAATGGGAAGCCAGGAACAATTTAAAAGGAACAGAGAGATAAAAGATTAAATTTGTTTTCTCTATTAATAGATGCATAAATGAAATAAAGCTACGTAAAAATACCCGTTAATATCCAAAATAAATATAAACCAAATATGATCTAATAGACAAATACAGGTAAAAAAGTTTTTCAGCACAGTGGAAATATTAATTTGGTTTATACATTTTATTTTATATAAATAACGAGCATTTTTAAAACCTTCATTTATGAATAAAATTACTTCTTTTAAAATTTTTTAAAGACATAACAGTTAAAGTCACCATCATAAAATACGTTCTACACTGAATTTCATTTGGATATGAAATATTTAAAAGATACATCATTTATCCCTACTATAAAAGATTGGGAAATCAACTCCTATGAAGTGTTTAATAGACGCTGAATTATAATTTAAAACCTAAATGAACACATTAATATAACCTATATAAAATCAGAATAAACTAATACTTCTATTTTAATGCACTACTTACACTCAAATATGACTTTTCATTCAGAAATGGAGAATTTAAAACTACAATATTTATGAGAGTTAAATTGAAACTCTAACTGTCTGAAATGTTTGCACAATAAAACTGATGAACACGATTATCGATTCAGTAGTTTCTAAACTTCTCTGAATAATAAACAATTTTTATAAATTTCTAACATAAACTTTAAACATCAAACAAAATGTGAATTAATTGCTTCACCAGTCATGAATTTAAAATTACTTAATTCTATAGGCGAACATTAGTTAGTAAATTCACATGTTCTGTTATTTACTTCTACTCTCTTACTGTCTACTTTCCTGCCATTAATAAAAAATGTATGTGGAGAGAAATTAGAAGAAAAATGCTTGTTTATCTTAAGATACGCTAATATTAATATCGTTAAGATTTCGTTTGATAAATATGTCTTTTGTAAATATGTAGAATGCTTTCTTAAAATGCATGGTATACCGTATTGGTTCCAAGGACATATAATTTTAACTAGGAAATTCTTTAAACACAGGAAAAAGAAGAAGAATATTGTTTTTTAAGATGAGTTTAGAAATATTTTAATGAAGAATACTTACACTTTAGTTCTTTTTCAAAAGATATAAGGTATTCCAGATATAGGTTTTAAATTTTACTGGAAACGTTTCCCGGGGTTTTGGTTTATAAACTGCTTTTTGTAAAAAAATGCAACACCATGAAGGAATCATCAGAATTAAATGAAATTTAATGCACAAATGACTTGTATTAGTTCAAATAAACGACGACATTTTCAAAGCAATATGTATATATATATATATGTCCAAAATCAGCATTTGATGTAGCCACCAAACGCTGCAATAAGTGCTGCTATTTAATGTGGCATGGAGTCAAACAGATTTTGAATGTTTGATTGTGGACGAGAATTCTATACTGCTTGTATGCGCAGCAAAAATTCGTCTTTTCAAGCTGTAGGATGCGGATCATGAACGAGATGCCTATCAACCAAATCCCAAACTTGCTCAATAGGTGCCATATCCGTCACTTAAGCAGGTCAAGGAGGAAGTTGAATGTGTTGGGCTGAACAAAAGTCTCGAAAAGTCTTTGCAACATGTGGCCGTGCATTGTCCTGCTCAATGAAAGCTTCAGTGATGTCTCGAAGGTAGGAAACGACTTTGGACTGTAGAACTTCATGGACGTACATGTTGGTATTGAGATTTCCCTCAATTCGTAGCAAATTGGATAGTCCATGATATGAAATCGTACCCCAAATCATAACTCCAGTTGTTAGGCCACTATTTCGTTCGATAGCATACTCTGGAAGGAAGAGTTCACCGGCACATCGTCTAACACAAATGCGGCCATCCTGATCCCACAAATTGAAGCGTGATTCATATGAAAAGATAACTTGGTACCAATCAGCTTGCCAGGCTTTAGGCTCATGAGCCCATTGCAGACGCAGCCGTCGATTGTTTGCCGTGATGTGTATCCTGTATAAAGGTACCGTTGCACGCTATCCACGGTGTAGCAGACGTCAACGAATTGACGAAGCCGACATTAGTATATCTGTAGTAGTAGACCAACGTGCTGCCAACTGCCTGGAGTCAGCTCTAAGGTCATTCCCTACCATCTGAAGCAGGTGTCGATCGTTTCACGCTGACGTCACTTTCCTACGTCCACCGCCATTTTTTCAAGTTATTTCGTGTTCGTTGGCCCACTGCTTCCAAACTCGCATCACTACGGAACTGTTCCGCTGCACACGAGCTCCTATTGCGTGTTACGAAAATCCTCTTTCTTGAAGGCCGATAATTTTCTCCCGTTCAAACTCCGTAAGTTGTTGACATTTCCCCTTATTTCGTCGTGGAGGCATACTTAGGTCTCATTAAACATTCGCCACTAACAAGTAATCATTAATTATTTTCAACGCCCCGCTACAACCTTTTACATTTTAGCACTCTTTAAACGCTTACAGCATCAGTTCAGAGGGCGCTGCGCACACTACGCATCCACGGTGGCTCTGCAACTTTACTATTTTACGTATTATCCTATTATTTATATTTGTTGCAAAGTTCAGTCAATTCCGACGATTCCTTCATGGTGTTGCATTTTTTACAAACAGCATTGTATAAGGGGCTGATTAACACTGGCGCTGCTTGCTCTGAGGGGGCTCTGTATCAAAATTCCTTCGAGACTCTTTTTTAGATACGGGGGCCTTATTAGTGGACTGTAGTTACACATGTTGAGGCCCCTGTAGCTTGGGGACTCCGTATCATTGACATGATGGTAGATAAGTCCCTGTTGGTTAATTTATTAACTAAGTTTAAAAAACAACTTTCTAATTGGAGTTTCATAGCTTTAAAATAAACAAGAAGCTAATAAAAAGGTCTTATGTAAAACATTTGATAATTTTTTTAACTATTTTTTTACACTTGTTTTGTTTGTTTGTAGAAATGGTATTAATTTTGTCGGAAAACTGTGGTACGCGAAAGAAACCATTATTTATAAAGATATAAGCAAAAAGTAAAACAAATATATAACTCTGTATTATAACATTTTGTACTTCCGGTATTTTAATTTATAATATTTACTTTTTAAGTAAATTTTTTCTTAGGTTTTAAAGCGATCATAAAGTATAGGAGAATAAAACCTTTTCATGTTGATAGAATAACTATTTTTAATTAATTTAGAAGGTAATTTTACAATTTTCAACTCCTCTGAGAGTAAACAGACATAGAGGAGACCCTTTCTTGGGTTCCTGGTTTAACATTAATTTACGTTTTAACACCGTTGAGCTGTCAGTGTTGATAGTTAGAGAGTGGTTGTTGGCAATTGAATAACAAAGCAGTTTAGAAGCCGTGGGAGGGACGAATAGTTATTGGGTCAATCATATAGTAATTCTCCCCCAAAGTTGGACTGACACTGAGGATTCTGCTTTCGTAAGCTTTTAGATTCGTACTTTCAGATATAGTTTACATCATAAACATGAATAAGCAACTAATTAGATATTGATCCACTCAAAGTGTAAGGGGAAGATTTACTTTATATATACGTGTAGGTATATATAAACAAATTCGACTTATCTCAATTCGTTGAATGGAATTACAGTTATTCAATATTCTCCAATAACAAATTTGAGGCTGAATATTACTATTAGAACCGAATCAAACCGAATGCTGTTAATATTTACGCCCTATAATATGAATAACAATAAATAATCCATTGATACATCGTCTAACCTTAAAATTGTCATATCCTTAATCATTTCACATTACTTTATAACCACTGGTTACCAGAAATTAAGGAAATAATTACAAAAATTTAGTAACTCAATTTATGCGTAGAATTGAATGAAACTTATACACAGTATACAACACATAGATAGGTATAAAAAGCATAAGAAGAAATCACCAGACAATTGTGGAGTTATAGAAATAAACATATGTATATAATGAAAACAAGTAAAATGTGTCAGTTTGGTATAAGAAAAGTACTTTTAATATGGGGTATGAGCAGTAGTATAAAAGCAATTCAGCACATACAGCTAAGCGTGATGCTCTCAATTATATATATATATATATGCAGTATATTAATTCTGTAGTAAGTGCGAGCCATTGCTCTTTCAAGACAGTTGAAAACGTGGCTAGGGTTGTCCTAGAGTGTCCAAAACGTGATCGATAGGGTTAAGGTCTAGTGATTGAGCCCTTGCATGGCTGAATTATTTCTTGCTCAAGATGAGCAACCACGATGCCTCACCATAAGGCACACATAAACATCCAGGATGTCTGCTCTATAAATGTAAGCATTAACATTCCAACGGAAAAAGCCATGAAAGTCTGTGCGTCCACCCAAAGAGATACCACCCCAAACACAAACACTGCCTAATCCGTATGCAACACTTCCACGGTTGTGTCATGGACGAAAATGAATTCCAGGTTATCCCCAACTGAAAATACGCCAACTATCGCTTCCAAGGCTAAACCTGGACTGATCTGTAAAAATAACAGCCCTCCATTCACCCCACGTCCAGTGGACATGTTGACGCGCCCACTGAAAATATCCCCGCCGGTAGCGTGAAGTTAGTGGAATGCAAACGGCCACGTTCGTGAAGTTTTCGACGCATGGTTGATTTTAGCACCAACCTTCCGCAGCTTGCAGCGAAGGAGATCTGAATTCAGCAGGAGTTGCGGTTCTATTCCTTCGTGCGCATAATGACAAATATAGGTCATCTGCACTCGTGGTAGCGGTAGGCACTCCATGACTAAATCTCCAGGATGCCTGTCAGAAATTTTTTCCAAAGTCTATGTATAACGGATGGAATCGCATTCAACCATCTATCTGACTTTGTTCTGCCTCCAGTTCGCCCTCGTCATTCTTCGGTCAAATGATGCCTAGAGGGCATGGCTACAATTTAGCTGTACCAAATTTTTAATGTCAGACACGCAGCGATGATTGCAACCTTGCTCTGATACATTTCTTTTAATTCGAATCACAAAAGACGAATTCCGACTGCATCGTTACTAATTTGCATAATGTAATACCGTTCAAAGAACTTCTTTTACTTAGTAACGTATTCAAATTTCATTGAAATTGGCTTATTGTTGGGCAAATTATCGCTATTTTTGTGATGTTTCCTTAATTTATGATAACCTGTGTACAATGATAAATATCTGTATATCATGCTGTCTATATAAAAGGATGCAGAGAGATTTTAATAAAATTAAAGAAAAGTCGCTGTTTAATTTAAGATGGAAACCTCACGGACGAACCGATTACAAGTCTATTTATTAATATCAATGTACACAAATGTAGTTCATGGTGACCAACAATGCTTTTTTATGTAAATTACGTTATTTAAATTGCATTATTCTTCACGTTTTTTCAAAACAATATATATATATATATCAAAATTTTGAGACTGGCAACTAGGCTTAGTAACATTACTTGGTCTATGCTCGGCGGTACATTATAATGGTATGTAGCATCGATAGAAAGTAACCATTAAAACTGTTATATTGCTATATTAGTAGGCTACTCAGTTAGTTTATAAGTTATTGTTAGCAATTTGTATTCTCATACACGTTTGTTATTTACATCTGTTAGGCTAGTTTTTTAGCAGATTGATTATATTAGTGAAGATGAATACAGTAAATCATGACAAGAGATTGACAAATGTAGTTGATTGTAGAGATTCTACTAGACGATATTTTACCAGAGTATTCTGGAATAAGGATTACTTAAAGAATGCTAAAAAAGATATTATGCTATGTAACAATATTTCTGTTAACTCTAATGACATTAAAAGCAGTAAATATTTTTCTAGTAAACATCAAAATAGTAAATTCTGCAATAAAAAAATTCACTTTTACAAAAGATGTGGGGACAATAGATGTAAAACTTGTAAAATGATATATAATGATCAAATCAAAGATAATTCTAAATTTACCTTCTGCAAGACATTTAACTGTATTTAATTATTGACATGTAAACTATGTCATTTTAAATATATTGGACAGACTAGTAATAAAATTAATATTATAATTAATCAACATAGATCAGATACTAAAAACTTTAATAGTATAAAAAATTCAAATAAAATAGAAATTAGATACTTCCATACGCATGGTTTTGAAAATGTTGTGCTCAATATTATTAAAGTTGTCCCTAATTTTGAAGATAGACTATGGTGGGAAAATTTCTACATTAAGTATTATAATACAATTTATCCTTATGGACTAAATGTATTATATCTAGGAAAAATATTCTTAATGCTATTAAACAAAATTCTCAAGATTATTATTACAGTAAAGAAATCAAAAAGACTAATAAAAGAAAAACTAGAGGTAATAGGACTAAAAGGTTAAGCAGAGACGAAAAGGTTATTTCAAAAGGTATTAGCGATATATGTAATAGTTTCGAGAACAATTTTAATATAAAGCACATTAAATCTTTCATATTTGGATTAAGTAAGACAGAAATATGTATTACGGATAATATACTAAATTCAGATAAATTTATAGATAGTCATGCTTTATATATCATAAGAAACATTCTCAAATTTCTGAAGCATGAACATAAAATAAATTTCAATGTAAATAAAAAATATCAAACAGAATATTGTACATTATTATATATGAATAAATCTTTTAATAATATAATTTTTCTAGCATTTTTAAAAAACACATGTCAACTTTCCCAATTCAAATATCACTATTAAAAGGCTTTTAAATGTAAAAAAAGGTAGATCAATTTTTAACTATAATGCACCTATCAAGCAAGAAAATTTAATATGTTATTGTAATGAATTTAAAGAATTCAAAGATAATTATCAACAGCATGTTATTACTGGTGATCTCAATATTGTAAAAGACAATAATCTTAGAAATATAATGAATAAAGAAACTGGTTTTAGACTTATGATTTCCAATAATAATAAAATTATCAAAAATCAGTTATATAATGATATTGAGCAATTCATTTACAAAACTGCTATTAAATATAGTATGCCTATAGAGGCATTCACAGAGTTTAAATGTAACATTACACAACAGATTAATAAATATAACTTTAGTACAGATAATAACATCTTTTTTAATGCTATTAAAAATCAGATTAAAAAATTACAAAATAAATTTATTATAGTTTATATTGATAAAGTGCCTGGAAATTTTACCTTCATTTGTAAATACTATTACAGTTTAATGCTCAACAAACATTTTGAAAATAATACAGCTTTTATTAGGTCATCAATTTCTGATAGGGAAATAAATAATCGAATTTTGGCTTTTCATAAACAATTAAAAATACAAATTAATAATAATTTTAAATTTCCACATGTATTTCTTACTCCTAAATTTCATAAAGATCTAGTAAAGTTTAGAACAGTTACTAATGGTTTTAATACATATATCAGCAAATCAGGCAAAATTCTACATGAAATGTTACTAGATACAATAAATAATCTAAAAACATCAGCCATTCTTAAAAATAGTACAGAACTTATTACACAAATTAAAGATAAAAAGATATTTTCAGTATTTAGTTTAGATTTTGAAGATCTTTTTAACTCAATTAATATTGATGATATGATAAAAACACTAGTAAAATTACATAAAGATAATTTCTTTAAAGATGTCAAATATGATAGATTTGGTTCTCTACTTAGGTTAGTTCTAAAAGAGAATTATGTTTATCATAATGGTAATTATTATCAACAGATTAAGTGTCTACCACAAGGTGGCCCAGCTAGCAACTGTCTTGCCAATTTATATTTACATTATTTTGAAAATAGTTTCACAGACAACTTAGAATTTTACTTTTTTCGTTATATAGATGATATAATCATTTTTGGCAACCAAGACAACTTTATACCTAATATTAATTTTTATCCACAATATCTTAATTTAATACAGACAAATAGTAACAGTTACGAAGCAAATTTTCTTGATATAGAAATTAAATTAAAAGATTATAAAATAGTTACTAATATTTATGATAAACGAGAAGACTTTAATTTCAATATTATAAAAGTACCGCATTGGGAGAGTAATGTGCATGTATCTATATTCAGAAATATTATTATTAATTACACACTACGCAATAAATTTCTAGTTTCTAATAAATCAGAAAAAATAAAAAATTATGAACATTTTACTAAATACTGTTTAATTCAAAACTACCCAATTAATTTTATTAATAGATATTTAAATAAAAAAATTCTAAATAGTAAGGATTAAAATTCCAAAGTTTTAAAAGGTTTATATTATAGATTTATTATTCTTCATAGATAGTTTTAAATACCCCCAGTTTCTAGTTTTAGATAAAATAACTTTTTTAAAATTTATTATAACTTTTAAATCATATTAAGAGTCTCTAAGATAATGGTAGTATGTTTACAATTCTTATTTTATTATTTCTATTCTTTTCATACTTTTGCTAAGTGCTATTTTTCAGCCTTTGCTTTGTTTTGAAATTGTATTTGGGTCCAGAATCTGGCAATAACTTGTTTATTGTACTCAGATTTAGCGCGGGCTCGGCATTTCAGTATGCAATTTTTGGGTAAGTTACCTTTTCCTTATCATGGATTTAGATTTCCTATCCATTATTTACAATTGGTATTTGCTCGGTATTATTAACAGAAAAAGGGGGAAGGTTGGCTGGCCAAAAAACATGTTCAACCCCACTTTTATACAGAAAAAATTTTTTTAAGGAACATTTTATGTATACAAGCTGTCCTAAGTCAGCAATGTTGATAATACTGAAGCATCCATTCTTTTATATTTTACTCTGTTATTTCAATTTTTCATATCTCCTTCTAAATTCTGGTGTCTTGTTATCTATCAATTGTTATTCTTTTAAGTATTAATCATGTTAGTTCATCTCTCTCTTGTAGAGAAATTTTGATTATATATTTATATATATATATATATATATATATATATATATATATGGGAGGTTTTAAAGATAAACTTAAACTTTAAGGGAGTAATCAAATAAATACACAGAGAAGTCTGAAAACGATAGGAGATTTGGAATGAGTTGGGCTATTTAAGAGCTCACCAAGTTATAGAAATAGAATAATCAAACAAGGTGAGTTAGTGTCTCCTGGATACATCAGCGTTCTTGGTCAGAATCTTTCAGCCGCCAATGGATGGCAGTATTGGAAAAGTACGAAAAAGTTTTCAAGATGATGTAATAGATTTAATTGCTCAGAAAAAAGGATTGACATTCCTTCATGCAGTGCTAAGCCTCATATGTATGTAATGTTCTGAAAGAAGTAAAACTGTTTTTTAATTTACTTCAATAAAATTGTAATTTTTTTAAATGGAAATAATCAAATTAGATTACTCTAACACAAACAATTTTTTATTACTTATAAAGTTTTTGAGACTTAGATTTACGTTATAACGTAGAAACTCAAATGCATTACAAAAAATATGGTAAACTTTTCCTGCTAAATTTTATATTTTACTATGTTTTGCTTCGTAATGGCTTTTTATTCACAACGGAAGGATTCGTAACAAAATGTTATAAAAGAAGTATCCAGCGTATTATAATTGTGATAAATAATATTGTGTTTTAAAAATTTCAAATCTAGTTATATGTATTGAATGACATGTATTTTTTTCCCTAGTATTTACTACTTATAAAATTTTTGTACTAAAAAGTATAATTGTCATAAAACATTTTGACATGCATTTTTCAAATGTTTAATCCTTAATTAACCGTATGATAGTGCTCATATTTTTTTGAACTATAAGATAGTACTTACGAGAACAGAAAACTATTTGGATAGACAATACGATTAAATTTTAAACATAAAAAACAAAACCAAGACATCAAAGAATACTTTAAAAATGTTTGTTTTGTTGTCCTTATAATAATGAAACAAAAATATCTAAGTATTTCTAGCTTTTGCTTTTGACGGAAATAAAAACATTTCTGGAGATTATTGTTTGGAAGATATTTTATAAAATATCTTATAAACAATAATCCCAAGAAATATTTTTTTCCGTTTGACAAAATGTAATATTGTTTAACCGAAGCTGACATTTGAGTGTATTGTAAATGTGGAGATTTTAACAAGAGTAAAAAAAAAATTTTTAAAAAAAGGGCAAAACAAAGTCATTTGTCTGTCTTTCTTTTTTGTAGAGGAACACAAATCGTTTTTCCTTTTATTGTTAAATCTATAGAAGCACTTGGAGAATTTAAAGATATATGTTTTTCTTATAGGATAAAGACAAATACGAAACTTTGTTAGAAAAGCTAAAATCAATTTGATTGTCTGTCTCACAAAATATTTTAAAATATAAAAAGTTCCTACCATACTTTCTAGATACAATAAATTGAAGTTGATATTTTTCAAGATTAGAGTAATTATTTTTCTAAAGAACACGTGTACTGGAGATTAATCAGTTTTTTTTTCCTACTACTTAAGATGTATTTATTTTGTTAAGAAATTACAACTTTCTAATAAAACACAGGGGAAAAGAATCTCAAAGAAATATTTTGAAAAAAAACTTCATTTCTCTCAATATTTTTTTGGTCATAGTTGAAATAATTTCAATTAAATTTATTAAATTCCTACTATTAGATATAACTCCTCTCTCTCTCTCTCTCTCTCTTTATATATATATATATATATATTTATTTATATTTATCTTGTTCAAATTTTCGATCGATAATTAAATACTTTCTGTACATCCAATCAAGTTCAAATAATTTTTTAAAACTTGTAGTGGATGGCACTTGATGTTAATGCAATTTTTCAAATATTAATTCATTAATTAAATTAAATTAAATTAAATTAGATACAGGTTTTTGACGCCAACTTATATTTGTCTGCATTGTAGTAACAATGTAGTTCTTAAAACAATGACAAAAGTTGGCTTCGAAAACTGGTTTTTCAGCCAAACTAGCCAAACCGGGTGTGCATTGTTAAGACACAATGCAGACAAATCATGCACTTTTTTCAATTCCTACTATTAGTTCACTCTCCCTATCTAATATATAAAATTCTCCTGTCACAGTGTTTGTAACCAAACTCCTCCGAAACGGCTAGACCGATTCTTATGAAATTTTGTGCGTATATTCAGTAGGTCTAAGAATAGGACGTAAACTATTTTTCATTCCGATATTGCAATTAATTGAGAAGATATTAATTAAAAACCTTAAAACCCTGTCTGTTGTTTCGCGCCAGAAAAATACTATTCTGCCAGAGAAAAAAAAAACCAGACCAAGAGAAAAATTGTAGGAAGATAAATACATCACTGTCATTTAGGGAAGTTGTTAATAATATATTTCTGTTCAGCTTTATTCCATGTGAAAGAGTTTTATCATATTTCGAAAAGCACAGATGATTGAAGTATTATTCCGTCAAAATTTAATTATGTATCAACAATTTGTAGTGCTATAACTATTTATTCCCATTTTGCTCAAGATAGTTCTCACGTTCAGTTAGTTAAGTGATCTCACATAAATCAAAAGTTTTCAACAACTATTGTGTTTCCTGTATAAACTATTTCTGCATATTTTCAGACATTTTGGGTCTTTATTTATTTGTTAATTTATTATTAAACACCAATTAATAAAACTGTAATACTCAGTGCGCTCAACACTTTCGGGAATCATTTTCAATGTAAAGAGAAAAAAATACGTATTTTATAATTGTGAAAGGTAGAGGTAAAATAATAAAACAACAGATACATTATCAGTATACTGTTTTCTAGCATTAAGTATTTCAATTTGATCTGTTTGTGTGTTTTGTACAGTAAATAATGCCAGCAAGACGCAAAGGTTCTGATTTAGGGCACCGAATTACTAAATCTACAGCTACGCAAAATAGAAGAGCTCAAAGAACAGACGAACAAATCCCACAGGATAATGAAGATATGCGTGTGAATATTGCGCAGTTGCGTAAATCACAAACACAAGAGGTACGAGTTAAACAAAATCAACAAAGACGATTAGAACAAAGACAAGCGCGTCGATTCCTATTTGACACACTCAGATCAAATGACCAACAATGCCAACAAGTACATCAAGCATTTACATCCGATTCATTCCGTCGTCTAGCATTCAAGTATGAGCCCAATGTTAAATAGTACGCTCATTCGAATGTGACAATTGGTGCTATGGACAAGGAATGTCCACATTGTAACGCGCTTAAATTTAAAAATGAGCCAGCCGGGATGTGTTGCACTTCAGGAAAAGTACAACTACCGGAAATTGAAACACTACCTGAACCATTGAACGGTTTACTTATCGGTACGGATCCCGATTCTAACCTGTTCCTGAAGTCAATTCTAACATTAAATTCATGTTTCCCAATGACATCGTTCGGAGCATCAGAAACACTTACAAATAATGCTGCAAACGGTCAAAAATTTAATTCAACATTCAAAATCAAAGGCCAAGTTTATCACAAAGTGAGTTCATTGCTGCCAATGCCAAATGAACCACATAAATTTTTACAAATTTACTTTATGGGCGGTGAGGACACCAAAAGCGCACTTTCCAATCGCGTGGATGCACGTTGTAGCTACAATAACCTCAATTCACTTTTTGCCAGACGCATTGTCGGTGAACTGGACGCTTTATTGAATGTGCACAATGGATTGTTGAAATTATTCACATAACACATGCACAAATTACTGAGAATCACGCTATTATCATCAATTCTGATAAAACACCAGCTGGAGAGCACATTCATAGATTCAATGCACCTGTTATTGACGACGTTGTTAGAATCATGGTTGGCGACCGTACAGCTATGCGTATTCACACGGATTTAATTTCCAATTAGATTGGCATTCGCAATCAGTCATATACCACATCCCTACACACAAACAATGAATTAGTTATTTTTTATTTGTCTACCAAAATATTCACTAGAAATAATTTATTTGGCAAAACAAGGTTTGCCCGGGTCAGCTAGTATATATATATATATATATATATATATATATATATATATATATATACTGATGTCCAAAAGCTAAGCATAATTGATAATTATGTGAATAAAGAAAGAACTGTAAATCAGAATGGCGGAAAACGTGATATGCGAGTGTAAAATGGTTATAAAATAAGGAAGCAAATCAAAAGAATGATACTACTTAATTTTATTATCCAAAGTAGCAGTTTGAAAGAAAACTGAGCATAGCATGGATTCACACTTTAAAGAAAATATCAAAGAAAACATTAAATAAAATAATGATGCTGCAGTTTAATAAGGCGTGTGGTCACCTTTGACAACCAGGCACACTGCACAGCGATTTACCATACTTGCTATAAGATGATGAATGAGTTGTGGGCTCAAACGGTTCCAAGCTACTTGGAGAGCTCTTTTCAGCTCTTTAATGGAGCTTGGTGGGTACGAAAGAGCTGCAATTTGTCTTCCAAGCATATCCCATACATGCTCGAAAGGATTTAAATCAGGGGAGTTCGCATGCCACGACATGCGCTGGATGTGTTCCGTTTCAAGGAAGGCATCAGACAGCACCGCTCGGTGACATGGCGCATTATCACCCATGAATATGAAGTCAGAACCGACAGCACCTCGAAACAAGCGAACATAAGGCTCAAGAACTTCGTCTCTGTATCTTCGAGCAGTCACAGACCCCGTGTCAAAGAAATGGAGGTATGTGGGGATGCCTGCCCATACCATTACTCCTCTTGATGGAAAATGATGTCTTTCCGTTATGGTTCCTGGTTCAAAACGTGTTCCACGTTCTCTCCATATCCTTACCCGCCGAAAATCACTACTCAGACTAAACCGGGACTCGTCACTGAACATCACATTGGCCCACTCTCCTACACTCCAATGTTGATGTTTCAAGCTCCAGTTCAAACGGGCGCGTTTATGCGCAGACGTGAGGGGAATGCAAACTGTTGTTCTTCTGGCCTACAGGCCAGCATGGTTGAGCCTCCTGTAAACATTTTGTCTCGAAATTCGTATTCCTTTGGCGACTGTGAGCGCTGAACCCAGTGCTCTGGCAGTACTGCCCCTCTGACGTTGCACACTTATTATCAAATATCGGTCTTGGAGAGGGGTTGTGACTCTTGGTCGACCTGATACGGGTTGTCGGGTAACATCTCCCGTTCTTTGAAACCTCTGCCACAGTCTTGAGATCACAGACTGGTCCACATTCAGAACTCGAGACGCTTCGGTTTGTGATCGTGAGGATTCCAGTATTCCAACGATTCTTCCTTTCGTAAACATGTCCAATTGGCGTCTTTGTGCCATCATTCACCTTGTTTGATGTTAAACAATGTTCCTTCCCACAGCAGTTGCACGAAACCTGTCTGAACTGCCTATGCTGCTTGAATCGGTTTCCCCGCGCTCCGACATGAGCCGGTGTTTCGCGTATGTCGACTGAAAAGTTTTGCATAAACCCAATGTTTCTTCTTAACCCAATTAATATCCGCAAGAAATTTGGAATAATTTTACGAATATTTACTCTATGTTTTTCGCATTTTGCGATTTATGCTTAACTTTTGGACACCAGTGTATATATATCTTGTTCAAATTTTCAATAGTTAATAAAATATTTTCTATTCATCCATTCAAAGTAGAAATTGACTTAAGATAAGTTTTTTTATATTACTTGCTTTTTGATCATTTCGTTTTAGTAACAAATTATATAAAAGTTAAATTTTTTATTTTGAACAAATCCCTATAAGAAATCTGAACTTAACTATTGTGGAAGTTTATAGAGTTGAATTTAATTTTTTGGTTGTCGTGTTTACCTCTTGACCACGGCTCAAAATTCCAAGGTCCATTTCTAACAGCTCTCGTATAGCTTCTAAGTGCCACCTTAAGAAACAATCAACCAATCAAAATTTTCCTATCAATAAAATTCGTTATCTTATAAATTCAGTTAAAGTTCCTTCGTCAAAAATTATTTTTAATTATCAATAAATTTTTATATTTTTTAGTATCAGCATAGTGCATGCAATTCACCCAGATATATTAAAAGTTTATTAAGTATTTACTGTCCAGAAAGTAGAGGGAATATTTTGAAAACTTAACGAGAATAAATAAATATTTTTGTAGACAGTAAAAGAAGTAAAGAATGAAGCAAATATCATGAAATAAGTGAAAATAAACTAATTTTGAAAATGAGGCAATGAAATCTTAATGAGAAAAAGAGACAATGCCCATTAAAGTATTAAATATTCCCATTGTTTTCGGCTGTGGTACGGTCCATTCTTGCGTAAATAATATGTTATGCAAATACGATGAAAATCATCTATCATTCAGACATGCTGGATTCACCTTATAAGTAAATAATATATCCAATAAACTTTTATCCTGCCAATAGGGTTTTGGACTGGTCATCACTAAGAAAGACGATTTACAAAGCATGTGAGAAAAAATAGACAAATAATGCACTGACTGATTCGCAATGATTAAGCTTAAATTGAGGGATAATGCAATGAGTGCTTCATCTTAAAACTTTTATGTTGATATTTTCTTGGATGGTATATTGCTTTGCCATTGTTCGCTTGCAGAATAAAGACATTTGTAGAAGAGATCTTCGCGATTTAGATGTTTTCCGATTAGTATAAAAAAGAATTTCTTTTGAAAATTTGTGTGTGAGTTTTTTTAAAGTTTTTTATTATATTCCTATATTCTACTTTTTTTTATCATGGAGAAAAATCTAGACCTAATTTCTCATTTTTATTTTGTGACATTAATATGATCTTCAAAGCAAATTTTCTGTCTGCAAGAAATTTATTTCTAATCATAGAAATAACGTATGGGGAGGATTTTCAAACATAGGTGACGTTTTTATTGCATATAACATCTTTCTCATTTTTTTTCTAGATATCTTATCTTTTGCCCTAGGCAATAGTATCATATTTCTTAAGTATCAATATGCAGTCCATTTTATACAAAAATTAGTATTCTTACAAATTACATGAATAATATCTTCTTTCATTTATTAATGTTATAGTCTAGAATTCCTTTAAAAGTTTATATAATATATTAATGAAACATTTCTAAATCTTCTGTGCCTATAATTTCGAAACTTTTCCTGTAAATTATGTTCAGGTTAAGAATCTTTTTTGCTCTTTTGGATAATATTCACAACTATTTTTTAATAGTCTCGAGAAACGTTTTCTTTAAAAAGCTCATAGAAAACATACAGGACTTATAGAGTTACATTTTTTCAAGAAAAATTTATTAATTTTATAAGAAATTTTTTAAATTAATTATAGCTTTTTTAACGCGAAATCTTTTTTAATTGTTTACATTGTGTTAATATAACCGTATATTTTCGTTTATAAGAAGGTAATTGTTGGAACGCTCTTTTAAAGTGAGAGCGTTGGCGTAAATCCATTGATCTGCTTATCTCGGTAATAACGTAATTGGAAAATAGAGTTTCTTTTTTAAAAACTTTTTCCGTTAACCATCTGCTAGTGATTTTAATCTTTTAACTTTATTGGATATTTATTCTATTAGCAGAAAAAAAAGTTACATAAATCTTTCAAAAATAATTTTTTAATCCAAGTTTCCAAATAATTCTTAAAATTCACAAACATTTATTGCAATATCTGAATACATATGATCATGCGAGAATTTTTCTTCCAGGACACGAAACATAATTTGACGATCATGTGTAATGACTTATTTCCAAAACATTCACTTTCCAAAAAAAAAAAAAAAAAAAAATATGGCTAGTAAGGGCATTGTACAAGATAACAAAGAATGGGGAAGGTGTGTGTTAGCTTTAGATAGGGTTAAAAAAATAAAACTATCGTCGTTGACATCTGACTTTTCACTTTACAGCTATATGATCGAAAAATATTTCAACCTTTTGACAAAATTTTCATCCACACGGCAACTTTGAAAATCTCATGATTTTTTTTTGTTCGGCTTTTATACAAGTTTGGTTAAATTTTTGAAGAACAACGCCCCTCGGCTTATTCACGGAACTATTTATATTCAAATAATATACGCTGTATATTTTTGCTAGGCATTTAAAGTCTGTCAAATATATTTAACGTAAACCTTTTACTAAAAGTTATATTTTTCACGCTTGTTAAGCATTTACTTACCTTTCAATAGCTTTAATATGGCAATATTCCGATCCTTCTAAAGCTCATCTATTTAACTTTCTTTCTAGTAAAGTACCGTTTCAAGTATCAACTATTCTTATTTATCTCTAGATAGATGTCAATTAGCATTAAGTATTTCGTGCCAATTATGAATCTAAAAGCTTTCATTGGACTAATTACTATGGAACTCTGCTTCTGTGTTGAAGCGATCTAATTGCCGGAAAAGTCGTTTATGAACCAATCGAATTACTCTTTCAATAACAGTAATGTATATCAGGGGCTTTGGGTGGAACAGAGTTAAATTTGGCGACAAAAATAGATGCTTCTTTAAAAGTCCAGAAAATTTGATGGTGATTATTTGGCTATAATGTTCTAGAAGCCCCAGCAAAATTTTCAACTTATATAAGGACAACGCAGAAATGCAACATTTGAGTCAAAGCTTGGCAGTGTCGAAAGGAATCTATTCGGACGAAATGTTTCAATTGAAATTACCTCAGCCTTTTTTATTTGGTAAATTAATTTAAAAGTTTAATACTTTTAAAAATGTCAATAATCTGTATCCAGTTTTCAGAGAAACAGCTTTTCACATTATATTTTCTATTCTTTTTAAGTCCAACATAAGAAAATGATACATTGTAAGATAAATGTACGTAAAAGTTAATGATGTGTTACCTAAAAAGTTCGAAAAAATACCTTAAGAAAAATTTAATCTTTAGGTATGAAATTTTTTTTTCTATTTTCCTAAAAATGTTCCTTCAAATAATACAACAATATTTTAAAATAATTTAAAATCGGCGAAAAAATTTTAAATTATTAAAAAAAAAATTTTACCTAATTTTAAGAATATGCTTATTTTAATTTTTTTTTTAATTTTAACGTTTAAATTTTTAATAGTAAAATTGTAAGATAATATTGAAAAAAAAGCATTCAGTTGAAATCCATTGGAGATTCATGCATTTGCTTTTATATCTTTATATAGGACAGTCGTATGTTGCTGATTCCATGGATGGTTCTGGTTCTTATCACAACATGCGTGGATTTGCTGATTTCCCTGTACTTACTCATTGAAGCGGTAAGTTAAACATAAAATCAATTTAATTCGAATAAACATTATTTTATAAACTTAAAAAATATTTCAAAAAACTAACTACTCAGAGAAATATCTATATATATATTTTTAACATAAAATATCACTTTTCTTTTTTGTTTAATTTAAAATGAGAGAAATTAAGGTAAAATAATTGAACAAAGTTACTTTTAATGCTTGCATTGAGGATTGAAAAAAGAATTATTTCATGATCAAATGGAGGCTTTGCTGCCGAGATATCAGTAATTTCAATATAAAACGAGGTTTTTTTCGACGCTTTACATTGTACATAACCTTTTCAATATTTTTTTTTAAAAACTTGCTGTTTAAACTCTTACTGTACCTAGTATATATTACTTTACTTTATTGACATTGCAAAGGTGAAGTTTGATTCAAAACCAAAAATACAATTTCTGTACATTATTCGCAATATTTTTAGTACCCAGATATCTACCTTAAAGTTCACTTAAATATCCAAACCCTCATGTAACTCCTATCTTTGTTTAAATACTCAGTGAAGAGTTTAAGCTTAAGTTCGCGAGGCCTAGGGCGGCAAATTTATAAGGGCACCAAAAATTTCAAAGCGGCAAAAATTTGAAACTGTTTTTGTTTTTTATCAATTGTAAGACCGAATTTTAATGCTTCTTTTCTTGCTTTGACAACATCAAGATGTTGGTATTAAAAGAGTCGAATTGTTTTTTCTTAAATAATTAATCTTACATGTAGAAAAATTTAAAATATCTGACAAATAGGCACTAAAACTTTCGTTAAGTATAACATTTATCTATTGAGCTAGATTTTTCATAAATATTTCTTAAAAAATCTAAATGTAGCGTTTGTTTGCTCATTATTGTTTCACAATATATTATATTGTAGCGAAAAATAGCTCACTTAGGTTGCCATGAACATGAAATCACGCGCGGGTTGCGGGCCACTTCAAAAAATAACTTCATTTTTTTTCTTTGTATTAACTTTAATTTTTGTGTCACGCGCTTATTTCTTTTATTAATTGTAATTCTTTATTTCTTTCGTGCTAAAATTTTAAATGTATTTGTGTTTATATGAAAGTCAACTGTAATTATAATTATGGAAAGTTCTGGAACTTTCGATGGCAATATATAAGGAGAGAAACTATTCAGTTTGTAGAATCAAGTTTTGAGTTGTGTAGCAAGAGTTGTTACCGCTTTATTTGTGTATCGAATCACCATATTGATTTAATCTAAACGACAGTTTAGTAGAAGGACTTTCAGACACCGAGTTGACTTCGATTGAGAAGAAACAATTGCTAAATTTATTATTAGAATTTGATGACCTTTTCGATTTTAGTGGAAAGATTTTCTCTAGATTTTCTAGAGAAAATCTAGATGTAATGCTGTATAACACAATATTGACACAGATAACATTGCCCCTATCAAGCAAAGACCTTACAGTATATCTACTACTGCGAGACGTGTGTTTGAAAACGAAGTACAACGGATGCTACAAGAGGATGTGATACAGCCTTCATAGATCCCATGGTCATCTCCAGTTGTTCTTGTGAAAAAGAAGAATAGTGAATGACGTTTTTGTGTCGATTATAGAAGACTGACCAAAATCACGAAGAGAGACGTCTATCCACTTCTACGCATCGATGACGCTTTAGACAGCCTTGCGGGCGTAAATATTTTCTCTATGACGGATTTAAAGTCGGGGTACTGGCAAATTGAAGTCGATGACAAAGACAGGAAAAAGACTGCATTTTGTGACGTCAGATGGGCTTTATGAATTTAAAGTCATGCCTTTTGGCTTATTCTATGTCCCGGCTACATTTGAGCTCATGATTGACAATGCACTACTCGGCCTCAAACGAAATATCTGCCTTTGCTATCTCAATGACACCGCACCCAATTTCAAAGAACACATATCAGGTTTGAGAAAGGTTTCGAAATGTATCCAGGAGGCGGGTCTGACACTAAATTCCAACAAATGATCTTTCGGAAAGAAGAAATGTACGATATTGGGCCATCTCTCTCTCTCTCTATATATATATATATATATATAGCTGATCAAGATGGAATATATCCGGATCCACAAAAGACATCAGCTGTAACAAATTCTCCTGTTCCACAAAATGTAGCAGAAATCCGAAATTTTCTGGGTCTGTGCTCCTATTACCGGAAATTTATCAAAATTTTCACCGATATCGCGAAGCCGTTACATAACTTGTTCAAGAAAGATGCGAAGTTTTTATGGGGCACTCCGTAAAAGGAATAATTTTCGCCTCTTAAGAAATTACTGACCAGCAGTCCAGTTTTGGGACATTTTCTTCCAAATGCAGAGACAAAAATACACTCTGACGCTTGCGGGTATGGCATAGGGGGAGTACTGGTACAGATGCAGGATGGTAAAGAAAGACCAAGAGCTTACGCATCCAGGTCCCTGACAGCTGCCGAAAAGAACTGCTCAACGACCGAAAAAGAATGTTTTGTTGTCATCTAAACTATTGGTAAATTTATGCCGTACGTCTTCGGAAGATCATTCACCAAAGTAACGGATCATCATTCTTTATGTTGGCTAGCCAATGTCAAAGATCCCTCCGGAAGACTTGCACTCTGGGCTTTGAGGTTGCAATAGTATTACATAGACATGAACTAAAAGAGTGGTCGTAAACATTCAGACGCTGATTCTTTATCAAAAAAACCTCATCCCGAAACCTATGCTGAGGACTCTTATGAAATCCTTTCCCTTGCAGCTACTGAAGATTATAGGAAAGAGCAAAAGAAAGATAAGTACCTCAAATCCATAATTAAAATTATCAAGGAAGAGGATGGTTACCAAAGTTAATCAAATAAGCAATAATGTGCTATACAAGAGAAACTGTGATCCTATGGGACAACAATGGCTTTTAGTAGTACCGAAACAAAACCGTGATATCTTAAAGAGTCTTCATGATGCAGTAACAGCCGGTAATCTCGGATTTGAACAAACGTATGATCGAATAAGGAGGAAGTACTGTTGGCCAGGTTTATATGGGAGCGTACGCTAATATGTGTTACATTGTAGAGAATGCCAAAGATGGAAATCTCCCCCCTCCCCCAATTTCCATCGGGACAATTTCATCCAATAAAACCTCCCAATATACCATTTTCAAAGATTGGAAAAGATTTACTCAGATGCTTTCCGGTTACCTGAAATGGAAACCAAAAGATCATTGTTTATACGGATTACTTGACGTGATTTACAGTCACAAAAGCGTTACCAACCGCTGAAGCTATCGAACTAGTTACAGTTTTAGCTGAAGAAATCATACTGAAGGACTGAGCTCCTAGAGAAATGATAAGTGACCTAGGACTTTCCTTTTTTATCTCATTTTATAAAATATATCAATTAAGTGGGCCAGACATCTCATCTTCTAACGACTGCCTACCATCCACAAACCAATGGCTTGACGGTAAGATTCAATAAAACGTTGGCTGACATGCTGTCAATATACGTAAACGTCGAAAAAAGAAACTGGGACACAATGTTACCCTTTGTGGCTTTCACCTGCAATTCTCAGTGAAGCACGATATCACTGAGTTCAGCCCAATATTTCTCATTCGTAGCAGACATATCGAAACTCCTCTTGTAATTCTTCCACGTGACACAGAAAATCATTGCCATAATTATGTTCAACATCTGATCACTAGGGCTGAAAAAGCTAGATAACTCGCGAAGCTACACATTCTTAACGCTCAATCCTGAGATAAGCAACGATACGACAAGAGACATCGAGCAGTTAATTATAATGTTGGCGATTTAGTATGTGTGTTCACCCCAGTACGAAAAGTTTGACTCTCTCTCCTTAGGCGCTACTTCGGTTCTTACAGAATAATTCGACGCCTTTTGGACGTAGCAAAGTACGGAAAGTGAACAAAGACTACGAAATTATGGAAATGAACAATAAAATACAAAGTACGGAAATGAACAGTAGACTACGAAATCAAAAGGATGTAGTCCACGTCCTGAGATTAAAGCACTACCTGACCCAAAGAATCAACTACATGAGAGAGTACGCAGTATTCTCAGAACTGGAGAGAAATGTAGTGAAAAAAATAGTTCACTTAGGTTGCCATAGACACGGACTCACGCGCCCGTTTGTGGGCGACTTCAAAAAATAACTTCTTTTGTTTTCTTTGTATTTACTTTGATTTTTGTGTTACGCACTTATTTTTTTATTAATTGTTATTCTTTATTCCTTTCATGCTTTTATTTTTATTGTATTTTTGTTCCAAAAGTTAATTAATTATAATTTTGGAAAGTTCTGGAACTTTCAATGGCAATATATAAAGAGAGGAAATATTCAGTTTGTAGAATTAAGTCTTGAGTTGTGTCTAGCAAGAGTAGTTGTCATTTTATTTAAGTATCGACTTACCATATTGATTTAATCTAAACGACAATATGATTAATTAGAAAGATTTGATTTATTTGTTAATTAAAAGCCATTTATACTAAATTGCATGCTTAGTTCTTATACCTATATATATATATAATTCTCACCTAAATTCAATACCTAATTTTATTTCACAAATTCATTATTATAATTATTATATTTTTGGGAGTCAAATTAACTTTGGCCTAGGGTGTCATTGAACTTAAATCCACGTCACAGCAAATCATCTTTATATCTATATAAGTGACAACTTCTATATTCCTACTCCTAGATCTTTCAATTTGTATATCTCGTCATCCATTCTTAGGCATCCACCGACTGAAATACCCGTTCTTCACATGGGTTAAATTTTAAAAACAGAAAATTAAACTATTATAGCAATTATATTTTTAGGGAGGGTAAAAGCCTATATAAAGTACTATAACAAAAATTTAAAATATTTTCTTTCAAATGAATGTTCACGTTATAATTAATTTTAAACAAATTACAATTTGGCCTTAAAGTAAATAATAATTTAACAAAAACAAATATTCCATTGTAAGAGAGAAAATTAGCATGCTAAAGAGTAAATAGATATGAGGGAATGCAAATATAAATAAAAATTATAACAGAAAAGTGATTGCGGTAGTAAGTTTCTGCTATGGGAACTTGGGTGAAATTACCTGCAATAGATAAGGCGAAAGAAAAAATTAATGATGATCTGATTCACACTAAATGCTATCATAAACATGAAATATCAGGAAGACTTTAACTGGAAAAAAATTAAATTAGTATTACATGAGGTATGGGTATTTTCTTTGTAAAATCTCTTCAATGCATCTAATATAGAGTATTAGATGCAATTCAATACTTAAAAAATTTAATTAGTGTGAACTGAAATCAAAATCTATCTAAAACAGTTCCCCGTTGAAATAGTCCAGAACCAGCAACATTACTCAATGAAACAAATAATATGAACTATAACATGTTGCTAAAAAATTAATAATTGAAACAATACTTTTTTTGCAATATTTCTGTTAAAAATTATATTTGATTGCAAAGAGCAAACGAATAAGTTCATACAGTGATAAATACCTATAGTGATGATGATGATGATGATATATATATATATATATATATATATCATACATTGGCAGTATCAGAACATAAAATAAGCATACGATCTAAAAGAAGTTATGAGAGGAACAGATTATCAGAAGCATCGTTAAACCATGATGGCATGAGGCATAAAATCACTTCAACACTGAATTTTAAAGAAATCTAGAGTGAAATGTGAGAAAATCTTTTCAAGGTGCGTCAAGGGATACTTTTGTTCTACACCATTTCAATGTTACAATTACGGCTTCATTAACGATCTTATAAATTTGTGAACCCATTTCATTAAAGTATAACTTAACCAATTTCTTTTTCAATTTTTGAGACTCTCTCATATATTATATTCGTCAAGAACTTTAAATCTTCTTTCGGTATATAATCGCACTTTTTCTTTACCTTTCATCCTTTAATAATATTGCAATAAATAAATATAGTTTCAATGTATATATTCATTGATACTTACATTTTAGATAAATTGATTAAGGATCATCGAAAAAAAATGTTGAAGTAAAATAAATGTTGACAATAATCTAATTTATTATAACTATAATAAATGTATGTCTCTATTTATGTCTCCCATCCCAGAAAATATTTATTAGAATCTCCAACCGAAGTTATGCAAAAGTTAAAATGATTTGTTTACTGTCTATTGAAACTAATGGCCGAAAAAGTATGATTTTTAGATAGTGGGAATGTATATATTTTTATATTATCTGGCAGATAAAATGTAGTATCCCGTTAAATATTTCTACATAAAGTAGTAAACAATTTAACATTATGTAATATACTAAAATGTAGTATTCTGCTAAGAAAGAGTAAATGGAATACTAGAAAATAGGGAATCTATAAGTAAAAGAACTAGAATTATACAGAATTTTTTTTTAAAATGATTTTATTTTAAACTTATAACACATTATTTTTATTTTTATGTTTTTCAATTCTAAATTCGATTTTTTTAAGTACATACCTTTTAATCTTTAATTCGATTTTTTGACATACCTTTTAAGTATAATGTATTTATATATGCTTTTTATGTTGAAACATATTCTCAGATTTTTGATCTATGAAAATAATTATCTCTTTTATTTACAGTTCTTCAACCCATTTCTGGCTATATTGTTTGGCATCGACTTCGTAATACTCAGTTTAAATGTAAGCATTCTTAAAATTTTCTTAATTATTTAAAGCCACCAAATAGGAATTACTTTAGCTGCCAAATAAATTGTTATTTGTCCTGTTTAATTCATTATCTACAACATTATAATTCATTGCAATTTTTTTTCGTGCGATATTTTTTGGAGTCATTGCACTGAAAATTAAGGGATATACATAAATAAAATACTCAAAATATGGAAATTAAATCCCATAGAACTAATTAATTTATATTGTACTTTAAAGTACTGTTAGTACATGGAAGGCTAAAATATTCTCATTATACAAAAAAAAATGAATACTTTTTTAACGCAGTTTTAAATCTTAAAGATGCTATATAACCGAACACTAATATTTTACGGCACAAAGTATTCATTTTTGAAAATTATAAAATTTTTAAAATTTATATTTACTTTTTTAGACGTAAACTTAATTTGATGATATTTACAGAAACTGTTTTTCTTTTAATTACTACACAAAAATACATTACACGTTGTACATTTTGAGTGAAGTTTCGATTGAATGTTTCTTAAGGGGGTTCACCCACGTGACGGCATGTTTTTTAAGCACTTTTAGAGAATTTTTTTTGAAGACCAGTAAAAAGATAGGACTTTAATCATTATTTATATGTATTTTAAGAATATGTATATAAATGTTTAACCAAAAATATCGAATAGAGCGTATATAGCGCTCTGAGCACACCCGCCTCGAGAAAATGGACGCTCCCTTCCTTCACCATTCCGGCTGATTGGCGTATCTGAAATAAAACAAATTAGCGGCATTTTAATCTATGAGCTTAAATGTGCCGAATGGACTATACTCAATTTAAAAATCAAAAATTGGATTTTGATAGACCTCTGAAGAAAAAGTTTCGAATTTCATGGGTTTTTTGTTATGTTTTTGTTATAAAACGTAGAAATATTTTTAATTTTGGAATTATCGTAATCCATTTGGTGCGTATATATATGTGCTAAGTCTACCCTAGAAATTTGAAGACATTCGGCCAAACCATTCTTGAGATACGATGGAGGAAAATTTGAAATACACAGTTTTGAGAAAAACGTGTTTAAATTTTCAAATCAGATTAAAACAATGAAAATCTTAACTTACCCTCAATCGGTGATGCTAGGTGTTGAAGTGCGACGAAATATAAAACAACTATATATAATTCCTTTTAAACCTCTACAAACTTGTATGAACGTATATATACATAGAAGGGTCAATGGTATCAAGCCGACTGTACACAATAAGCCCAGCCTTCGATTGCCAAATCAGCGATCCGAACAGCTGCTCTTCTAACACTTGCTTCTTTATAATGACTTTGAATTTTAAGAAATCACTTTACCACCGTATTCTAGCCATGTTAAGGAAACAATTTAAGGAAAACAATTTTTTTTTCATTTTTTTTAAGTTATCACTTGAGTGAACCGTATTAAGGCACTGCATTCTGCGGTAGGAAATAATGTTTTCTGAACATGAAGTTTTGCACCCTGGGTTTTGTTCAGTCTCTTGATAGTCTTCTGTAGAATTTTGTGAAAATTCTATCAGATTATTTGCTAGGACTTTTTCATCTGAAAAAACATCTGTTAGTGCAGCGTTTCTCAAACTGTGGGGCGCGTCCCCCTAGGGTGGCGTGATAACTTTACGTGGGGGGGGGGCGAGCACATCGATAAGTCAAAAATAAAAGATTTAAAATAGATATCAATTTACTGAAAGGAAGCAAAACAATATACATGACATAATAAAAAAAACATATAAGCAATAAAATACATATTCACAATGTTGCCTATAAATGTATCAGTACTGGAAAAAGTATTTAATAATTAATTTACCAATATTAAATTAAAAACAAGTTTAATTATTAGTGACTCCCATGGAGGGGTCATATACAAAACTATTAACAAAATTTAATACTTATCTTTGTGTGGTTTATAATTAAAGTCGCATTGTAGCTCTAGCGTTGAAATATATTATTACTGCATTAAATACGTAGTAGTTGTAAAAGGGGGGGGGGCGAAGAAAATTATGACTGAAAATTAGCTCGCCAGTATTAAAAGTTTGAGAACCACTGTGTTAGTGCATCAATGCTTTCAGATGTACGTTCTGTAATAAATACAAAGCCTCTTGAAGATTCTTTCTTCCAGACATTCTAAGAAGAGGGGAAACGAGTTATAACAACTTGAAAACAAACCTAGTAATGTTAAATCTTAGTTACCCACAAGGAAATTAAAATGTTAATTTTTGAATAAAGAATAGAAATTTAATTTAATTGTGTAGCAAAAACGCGAGCTCGAAAGAAAAAAAAACAATAATAAAGCTAAATAAATAAATTAAAATAAAAAGAAATGCCAAATAAACCTAACTCTATTACAATTTAGTAAGGACGCTACATCTCAACAAAAACAATAATTAAATACCCGGATGTAAAGTAAACACAAAATGCCTTCTGTAACATCCAGTGTGCTGGAGGTACTTACAAGTACGATAAAGTTATTCAACTATAAAATAAATTATATGCCTTGTTCACTTAAAATAAATAGTCGAATCATTTTCTAAGGTGTTAACTAACACATAAAAAATAAGACACCTCTTGACTTCAACTACTTTTGAGGAACAAAAACGACAATCTGGGCAATCCGAATCAAATGGTACCTGAAATCGCAACTCAATTTCGAAACTATATTCACGTTCTATGGTAAAGTACTCATCATAGAACCCACGCTGTCATGTATCCTGGAAGAGTTCCTGCTACATACCGTCTGAATTTTTGTAAAAATGGTTATTTTATGTCATTTCAAATTGAGTGGTACTTATAAGTACAATCAGTATGTAAAGGATTAAATACCTGTTTCACCAATATCAAAAATGGTTCTTAAACTGTTTAAATAGGGAAAATATATTTTATTATTCAAAGGGTTAAAGTGAAGCTCATAGAAACATTGAGCAACATTCTACTATTCGATTGTTACATTAGATTAATTTATATATGTCATCATAATTCAAAAGATAAATCAAATATAATCAAATCACTAATAGTTTCAAGACAAGTCTGAGATTACTGTGTTTATATAGATTGAAAAATATTTCTTCGTAATTTGCTTTTCTTTCTAGTCTATTTTAGGATAAAAAAATGCATAATTTTTTGATAATTATGATTTTTGCATAATTTTTTTCTGATATCGCCAATATAAATGTTCAGTGAAAGCATAAAAATAGCAGGTTATTATATGCAATATAGTAAGAAAAATATAATAGATCGTTTAATACATCAAATGTATATATTTTCAAAATTTTATCATGCAATTTTGTTCTTAAAAACCATTTAGAGAATGTATTCCTCGATGTTCCTAAAATAATTCTTCACAAAACTTTACACAGCTGATTTTTAATTAATTAATGTGTGCGTGCTGAATAAATAGCTTTTATTTTTCAAATGATAATCGTAATTAAGTATGAGGGTCACTCTGAAATTTTTGAGATACTTCTGGGTTTTTAAAGTTATACTTACAAAATTTAGGAGTGTTTAAAATAGTCTCCTTCAGCATCAATGCACTTTTGTAGACGAATTTTCCACAGATTAAATGCCTCAAACCATTCATTTCTTGCAATTGATGAAAAAAATGCATTTATAGCCATATAAATCTCTTCTTCTGAATGAAAACGACGCCCACGTAAATTCTATTTTAGATTAAAATATTTAAAAAAGTCACACATCGCTAGATCCGCAGAATAAGGTGGATGCTCTATAAATTTAATTTGTTTTTGTTAAACAGTTAATTCGGCTGTATGGAATGATGCATTTTCATGGTGAACATTAGTACCCTAACATGAACTTCTTGGAGAATTTCTTGAAGACATTTAGTGGTATATCAGTTTGCTGTTTCTGCCATGTGTCTTTTCAACTTGTTAGCTTTGACCCATCCCATATTTCTGAAGAAAACGAAATACAATTATTTTTTCATTGCTCGTTGTCTTTTCACCTTTGTTGGCGTGAAATCATCTGCAAAGACCCATACTTAGCTTTCTTGACGTGATGGAACGTTAAAAAACAACATGTCCTCTTCACCACCCATTACACCTTTAGAAATGATTCAGTGACCTCCATCATTTAGCAATTTAATAGGTTTTTTTTACTGATTCTCTGACATGCTACTCTTTTTGGTGCTCAGTTGGATTATGGGGAACCCAACGGCAACTACTTTTTTTTCACAAGTAATTCTTCACGATCGATTTTGTATATGGCTGTGGATACAAAGTTGCTCCTTCTGTATCATTTGTCAGGTATAGCAATTATCATCCATTAACATTTTCGTATGGCAGATACATTATCTGAGATTTCTGCCGACCTCAGCCTTCCTGTGTATTCTTCATCCTGAAGAGAACTGTGACCATTACAAAATTCCATAAACCATCTGAATACAGTTGCACGACATGGCGAGTTATTACCAAATGTTAATTGCAGCCATTGTACATATTCGAATTGATTTAATCCAGCTTTAAAATCATAGAAAATCATAGCACAATAATGTTCACGCATCAACTCCATTTTCTTTTTAGTCTAAAATTTATTAAACGCTAAACAACCTGAAGTAAATCGGTAAAAAGTCGTCTGCTGGGTTAAAATACAATGTATTTTCAAATTAAACCTTTAATTTTGTTTTGTAACTTCTTGTCTGCACGTATCTCAAAAATTTCAGAGTTACCCTCGTAATTTGCTAAATGTTATCTTTTAATCTCACAAAATTTTAAAAAAAATTACAATTAAAATTTTTTTACTTATAAATAATAAATCTTCTTGAAGCAGTTACGAGGATTATACTGATAATTATATTACATAAAATTCTACATTTTATGCATCGTGCCCTTAGCTGCGATTAATGTATTTTATTTCCTACATTAATTTATTTTCTATTTTTTATGAAAATAATTCGGTATGATTTCCTAACTCACTCGTATTTTTTAATGAATAGACTTTTTTCTCTAAGCTAAGAACAGAAATTCCATTTTCTTGTGCATTCGTTCTAAGGTTTTCGCAGAAAAAATTCTTGATATTTTTATCATAGAAGAACATTGGGAGAGAGGGATCGATTTCATGTAAGCATAACTTTCACCTGAACATTCCGTGTGGATAATTTTGTAGTTTAGTCACACATAAATCATATACATCTTGCTCTACTTCAAAAAGTCTTGGAAATTTTTGAAAGATGAGAGCGGAATTTTTCCATACTAAACAGGTGTGAAAAAGAAAGAGAAAAGAAAATAATTCACCATTGTGAGCTCTTTGAAGCTCTTAAGGTATCCGACTACTTGCGACAACATTTTTTTTTAAAAAAATGGGGATATGGGGATTTTTATGTTGGCTTTAGATTTGTTTAGAACATTTTAAGAAAAATATTCTAAATTTAGGAATAGAAAAAGAAATTGTTATTACAAAAATGGGAAAAAATAGGTAAAATGGACTAAAAACAACATAAGCGCGGCCCATTTTGTATCAAAAGTTTATGAGCAAATTTTCAATTTTTCAATTCTGATATATTGTTATGTTATTCATTTTTGTATTGACCCTCAGAATAAGAGATATTTTAATTTTTACAAAAAGTAAAGCATTTTATCTTTGTTATTATATGAAATTGTTTTAAAAAAAACAGTGATTATATTCGCATAAGGGGCTGTAAATTTTATAATAAAACAGTTATAGG
>BMAO01030505.1:0-26545 GCA_019973975.1 Trichonephila clavata
TATATATCATTAAGTTTCATCACTTACATATATCTTAAAAGTTTTTGCGAATTTTATTTACTCTAAGTTCAACACTATCAAAATTAATTTAATCAAATCAATGCTTTTTTTTCTATACATTTACAAAAGTAAGATCTGAAAAGGTCTTCCCTTGTTTACAAAAAAAATTAATATGGCAAAACTAGTCTTAATACATTACTGATGACAAATTTATTCCCGATGATAATAAGAGTTTCAGTTGAGCTGAAACTTCTACACACATAAAAGTTTTAAGATCTACATGCATTTTAGCTTAATTCCATATTGGATTGTTTCAGAGCAATCACAGCTCATGAAGTAAAAATGAAATTGCCCTTTTCTCTTAATTCATGTAACTGAAATTCTACAAGAAAAATTTATTCTACAGCTTCACAAAAAATATACATAGTAAAATATTTACAAAAAAGAAATTTCATAAAAAATTTTATCTTAAAATTTGTTGCTTTTGGAGAAGGGGAGGTTTTATTCTCCTCCAATTAAAAAAAAAGTGCATGAATTAATTGTGTACAATAATTTTAACTTAGTAAAAAACAGGGAAATAATCTTTAAATTCAAAGGACAAGTAATTGGGTTGTCTGTTCTTTAAAATTAATTAAATCTACAAGAAAACAGCAGTTATGTGAAATATACTACACGTAGGAACTAGAAAGCAAAAACAGGAGATAGCATTACGTTATCTACAAAACTTTTCATGGTATTTTTGAGAATTGTATATGGTATGGGCCCAGATTAAATGAAATATCACAAGAATTTGAAATTTCAGATCTCTTACAAGCTGGTAAAGTTATAAAATCCACTTCTATACAGTCAACTTTCTGAATTTACATAAAACAAATTTGAATACTGAAATCATACAACTTATAGAAAAAAGTTGAATGAAAGAAACAAATACACATAAAATGGCAATGTAACTATTTTTTATAAAATATCTATACACTTTTTTCATGTCCTAAAAATACAATAAACCTTCGTATAACAATTGTTCATAACTGTAAAATTACATATTAAATACTAAAGCTTAAACCACCTTAATTTTCCTTACAGTAATTTTTATTAATAAATCATTACATTGCATATACTTATCACTACAATCTTTTCCCCTAAAATATACAAAGCATTATCTTCTGTTTTACCGGTAATATTTGACTTTTTTTACACTGAACATACCAACACTTAATGCACTCCTATATATATACTTCTACTGTTACTGTATGTATAGTGTTAAATATACTTCAGTTCATCCAAATTTAAAACTTATTTGGAGAAAAGCATTTACATGTTATTTCATTATCATGATATGCAATTAAAGTATCTTTTCATATAATAAATTTATACTTTAAGAAAGATGAAACGACATCAGAGGAAAAAAGATTCAGAATTCTCGCTCTGAAATTTAACTTTTGAAAATATATTAATAAAGTTAGACTAAATAAATGAAAATCATCATTAATTCAACAAGTTACCAAAGTTTATAATTAATAAATTGTGCTCAATTCTAATGAAAATCACAATTTGTATTAATTGTAAACAAGATTCTTTTACCAGGGCAATCCTAAATTTCATGAAACTTCTCAGTTCCCCAAATTATACATGAGCAAAATATTAAATTACTTCAAATTTTCTCTAAGAAATGCTAAATCAGTACTCGTACCATTCAAAAAAATTAGGAACATATATATTAAACTGCTGACTAATTTCGCCAAGCAAAAGACATCACGAATTTTTAAAAAAAAATTAGATCACTATTATTGTTACTGTGATCAGGAACTGGTTCTACTATTGGCTGTATATCGCAGCATTTGGCGGTTTTTTTAATTTGAAGAAATTGGTCGATATTATACTATATGAAGCTCCCAAATTTGTGCTTTCAACATACGTCACAAAAAATATCAGTAATTTTGGACGATTAGCCCTAATTTTGAAAAAAGCTCTCTGAAATTACCTTTTTTTACTGAATTTTTCATGAGTATAGATTATTGCCAACAATAATCATAGAATTGATCCAAATACATTTCTGGGTCAATATTTGTAACTAACTCAATGCAACAAATTTATTTTGGACTTAAATTTATTAACAGGATAATATCAATATACATGAGCCTTTTATTTTAATACTTATGTCAAAATTAAAATCCAGAGTATTCTTATGCTCAATACATTTTAGATAGATTTCTTTAACACTATGTTAATGCTTCAGTAACATGTGTATAGTCTTTATATCAAATTTATCATCAAAATTATTGAATTTTACATTTTGATAACCCTTGTGCAAATACCAATAAATATATATTTGTTATCCATAGCAAAAAAAAAAAAAAAAAAAAAAAATATATACATCTGTGTGACAAATTTATACCAGTCGAATTTTGAAAAACAAATGTGCTAAGAAATCTCACATGTACCACATAATAAATAGATACCACTCAAATATTTTATTTTTTTGTAAAAGAATTATGAATTCAAAAAAGACTTTATTTTGACCATGCACAAGAGAACAGGACTTTTATATTCAATATATGCACACAAATATATATATTGTACAATACACACATTTTAATTAAATTTTAATGCCTTTATTTTTTACCACATTCAGAATTTAATTCTCAATAAATTATATCTTTGTACTAAAATGGTACTGCGAATATAGACTTTCAAAATATTGCATAATTTTTTACATATGGTAATTTTTATTTCTAATGTTTGAAAGTGGTATTTGATTCACATCAATTATAGACATTAATGAATCTGTAGTAAATTAGATATTTTTTCATTTCTGTAGTGAATGCTTTTCGAACTTTTTTTATTCATAAGAATGTAAAATACTTTATATGTTTAACTTTTTATATGTATGTTCTCTATATAATTTAATTTAAAATAAACAAAAATTACTTTGAAGTAATTACTGTAGACATCTATCCAAAATCCTTTTAGAAGTTTCTTTTGTGAACACAAAAATACTAAGAATGGAGCTCGATTTTAGGTGGCAACGTTTCTAAGTGGTTGGTATTGAAAACAAGCCAATTCAAAGTGGTCAGGACATAATAAACAGTGAAGATATGTTTAAAATCTTTACGCTTCATCATTATTATCCACGTTTAAAAACACTCGCATTTTTACCAGGATATTAAACAAAAGATATTTTTCCTACAATCATCTTATCTTTTAGTGTAATCGAGCAACCATATACAGTTAAGCAGGAAATTTTAGTGGGTATATTGCAAAAGTGCAAGAGCAAAATAGTCGTCGCAATAATAATAAACAAAGAAATGTTGCGCTTGTTTGGCGGTAAGTAAACGAAAACATAATCACATGTCCTCTTCATGATAATCGCGCTAAAAAATCTGGTTGTTTCTATGGTTACATTGTATAGTCACGTGAATCTATCAACCAATCACCAGATTCTCATGTAAACTGCTGAAAAAAATACCGGTAAAAAGCCGGCTTTTCCCCCCAATTCCAAATTGCCGGCATTTTGCCGGTGTCCATGTAAATGGGCCTATATTGAACTGCGCAATAGCCGTATTTACCCGAATTTTAGCGTTTTTAATTCCACAAATGTAGGTTTTGGAATTACTGACCATATGGTGTTATTAACTGACTCATTTGAACAAAAGACGAGTACCCATACACGTTTCGATATTTCCAATACACTCTTAATTTTTTCACTTGAACATCATATGGATTTGCGCTCATCAGAAACTTATACAAGGAGAAACATAGGTACTCCTAGCAGAGCTCATTCGATACTCGTCAATGAGTAGCTTCATTTAAAAAAATAAATAAAAATACTTCTAATTATCGTATTTCCTCATATCATATATCATTTTAAGTAGAAATATTTGAATTTTTAGAAAATATAAAAAAGTGAAAATAGTTAAATTTTCAAAAATTCATATGCTGGATCTTCTTAACGATTAAAAATTTGAATATTAAAAAAAAAAAAGAGAGAGAGTGAATTAATAGTAAGTATTGAAAAAAACGTTTTGCGAAATCTTGTAAACTTATTTTTATTCTGCGTTGGTTTGTTATTTAATTATATATTATTGTGTGCCGATATATTAGTCGGACCACACAAATGTTCGTTGTAGGCCGTGAGTTGGACAACCCTGATGTAAGAAGCAATAAAGAATGTTGTTTAATTCGAAAATAGCGATGGAAAAATAAACTTTTGTAATGAGTATGGTGAAAATTATGGATTCGTGGCTGGCATGTCATGAGTCAGTCTGGTACCGATGAAGATCCTCCTTGTAGAGGGGGTGATGCGAGTTAAGTCTGTTGCGGCTCAAACGTCGTCCCGTTGTTGTGGTGTGGAAGTTAGGAGAGGGAATGCCAGCTCAAGTGTCGGTGTCGTCACTTGACCAAGGTTCAGAATGACGATGTTCATCACCAGTAGCCTTCGTGCAGCTTTATAGTGCTACGTTAGCACTCACTGGGGTCCTTCTATTAACCCTTAAGAGGAAATTCTTTTAGTGAATTCTATAAGGAACCATGACTTACGTAAATGAAAGTTGCTATTTATAGTTAAGTGAATCGAGTTTGAGTTGGAAGATAGCAGTAAGGTTTGTTGGTGCTTGTTTGAGTTGTATATGTGTTGGAATTTTATTCTTCATTATCAACGTTTCGGGTCATAGGACTCGGAACCTTGTTATCAGATAAGAGAGTCCATGCGTTTTTTTTTTGTTATGTGGAGGAAGAGGCCGTATAGACCATTTTCCTGCGAGCAGCCCAATATAAACTAGCCTTTGCAGAAAAGTTGTCAGAAGAAAAATTAAAATTTGTGTTGACCATGGAAGCAAAAACTGTCAGATGAATAAAATTCGTAGCCTTTCCCTTCAAGGCACAGAGGGCAGTCAGAGGTGTTTTTCACACCAATTCGGAAAAGGTGTTTCTGAAAAAAGTTCTAAAAATAGCTGAGAATAATTGTCTACTGTAGGAAGATTCACACACACATTAGGTCTGGACTATGGAGCAGGGTTCTCCCAGATTTTTTCCCTAGCATAATCCTCTTGAATTTGGCAAATGTTTTTTCCCATGGATCTACAGATATTTGAAAAAGATTGGCTGCATGACAGACCAACAGAAGGCTGTGAAAGATTACAGCCATGCTTTGCCATAGAGTTCGCCTTTTCGTTGCCTGGGATCCCGCAACGGCTAGGTAGGTACCTGTTGGAAGACAATAGTCCAAAAAGCACTGTTGAGTTCATGAATTTTCCGCTTCACCTTTCCTCTACATTTATTGAGTCTGCATTTCTTCATATATTCATGTTAAGTAATTATTATCATTAATTACGGCTAACTCGCTGCCATTAGTTATTTACAATCTTTTTAGAACTAAAATAAAGGTTGTTGAGTTTAAGATATGTCCCTTCAGTTGTCTCTTACATTAAAGCAAAGCATGTGCGTATTTAATATTGCATCCTGGGCAGAAATTTGTCATATCATTAATATTAAAATTAAACATTGATATTAAATTCATTAATCTTTTAATCATTAACTAAAATAAATCTAGGAATGCATTATATATAGCCACAAGATGAGAAAAAAAACTTAAAATTAAAAATATTAGATATAATATTATCAAATTAATCACCTCTTTTTGTCGATATGAAATACATTTGCTTATGGCGAGAGCAAACGAAGACGTTGGCCTCGTTAGGAAGATTTACCATGCCCGCTATACTTCCATCCATTGAAGATTTTCGTCGGGTAATGGCATTTTGAGAAGATAAACAGCTTTCCGAAATATTTTGCGGTATTGACTTTTTTTACTAGGGAATTTATTATTCATTTATTCATTCCTTGAGTTTGAAAGCTCTTTTATTTTTTCTTGATGTTTAGCTCATTTGAAGTTCCTCTATCTCCATTCCTTGTTGGAAGTTTAGGGTGCTTTCTAGGGTTGGATCATCACTGTTTAAAAATGATTTTCCATACTTGCACGAAATTTAAAATCCTAATAAACTAGTGATCATGGTCACGAACACATGGCTGGCGTGTTGAGTTCGAGTCTAGTTCCGCTGAAGACCCGTCGTGTAGAGGAGCTGATGCACGTTTAATCTGTCGTGGCTCAGATTCCTCCCATTGGCGTGGTGGGATATATTGGAGAGGAAGAGTGCCAGCCTACAGTCTTCGTCACCTGGTCGAAGTCTGTCGCCAAGAGCTTCCGTGTCGTTTTATAGTGCGAAGTTAATACAAATTCACACACTCACTCTCAAAAATTGATCGAACTAATGGTTGAATTTCCTCTTCGTCCTTTCGCGTAACAATCATAATCCTTGAATCGCATTGGATCGAATCAGTCATGTAAATAAAGACACACTACTTTTTCTTGCACCGTGGTATTGCAAAATTTATTAAAAAAGAAGTTGGATTTACAAGATTGAGAACTGGGATTCAAATCTCAAATTCCTTTCGATTACAAAAATGTATTACATTATTTGTGACAATGTTTTTATACATTACATCCAGTTCTGTTAAAAATCTTTTCTACATATATGACATAGTAAGAATTTGGATATTTTACTTTTCTGTATTTTTAGATATCTCTATGAAGAATATGCAAATTTACAATGGAATTGAAGCCACACATGACGTTGATATGAGCGTTGGCCAATCAATCGTGTGGATGCTTAACATATGAATGCATTGCGTCTCACAGTTAAAAATCTCAACAAAAAAAATAATAATCTCGGAGGGTGTAACATAGAAAGCGAGAAGGAGCATGTGATTCATTGTTTGTTATACGAGTTCGATAAAAAGGGTGTGGCCGTGGTAGCCAAGTGGTCAAGGTATCGAATGATGGCTAGCGTGTCATGAGTTCGAGCCCAGTACCACTGAAGACACGCCGTGTAGGGGAGCGATGCACGTTAAATCTGTCGAGGGCTCAAACGTCCTCCCGTTGGTGTGGTGTGGTAGTTAGAAGAGGGGGGTGCCAGCTCAGGTGTCGTTCTAGTCATTTGACCATGGTTCAAAATTACGCGGTCCGTCGCCAAAAGCCCTCGTGTAGCTGAACAGTGCGACGTTAATATTCACTCATTCATTCATTCGATAAAAAGGGTACGGCACAGCCGCAGCATATCGCAATGTTTGTCAAGTTTATAGGAAGGATTCAATAGACACACATAGCAGCACATATGTTGTCGGTGGTTTCGTAAATTTAGGGAAGGAGACAGAAGCTGCCAAGATCAGGCTAAGAGTAGACGACCATCACCTGTTGGAGAAGACGGTATTGACCAAGCCATAAGTAACAACTCGAACCCAACCATGTAAGACCTTCAACTCGTACACTAGACAACGTTCGAGAAACTTCTTTTTACGAGAAAGTTGGATCTTGTTGGGTTTCACATAACCTGACAGTTAAGCAACGGGATGACCGAATCGTCACCTGTGTTTCCTTGCTTTCCCGGTACAAAATTGAATCATTCTTGACATGATATGAGGAGTGAGTCAACAGTCTTAACTGGTGTTATGTGTTATATTTATTTTTCTACTCTACTTCCCTTCAAACGGATTATAATTCTAGGTAACTGAAAATAAACCACTGTTATTCTGTAACTTATCACTTGATTCTTAGATTACGAATTAGAAACAAGGTTATTCATTTCGCTGGCATAAATATCGTTAGGTTGGCGTTATTGATGACAACGCACAATATACACATAAAAAAATATCAACAAACATTAGTTGTCGTTGGTTTTTCATACATTTTTAATGTATTATGAAAAAGACGTTACTGGTAGGGAAAGTCACGACTTGTTTTGAAAATGTGGCGATGAAAGGTTACCAGTAGGAATATTCCGTTTGGCTTCGGTTGTATCAGTTTTAGTGACTTTATCGCTTGTGCAGGTGAAGCGGAAAAGTACCGAAACAAGTATATTTTTATATTTATTTTTAACAAAGAGTGTATCTTTAGTGTACAAATGAGTATTTTAAAATGTTTCAATTAAAAAAAAAAGAGTTGTTTGGTTACACTCTTAGCAGATGTTCAAAGAGTGTGCTCTCCACATATATCTTTGTTGCAATAATTACAACTTGCTTTGGTCGCCATGGTAGCCTAGTGGTCATGGTCACACAGACTCGCGGCTGGCGTTGACGAATTTTGAATTCGAATCCTGATGCCTCTGAAGAGCTGCTGTGTAGAGGAGTTGATGCTCGTTAAATCTATCGCCGTTTACCCCTTCCCCCCTGTTGGAAGATGAAAGAGTGGAATGTCGGCTCAGGGTGTTGTCCACGTCACTTGACCGTGGTTCTAAATTACGATGTCCGTCGCCAATAGCCCTCGTGTAGCCTTACAGTGCGATTTTAATATCTCACACTCACTGAGACCTGCATTCCTCTTGAACCTGCGAGCATTTAATGTTTGCCCTTGTGATTTAATTTTGGGCTCTTTCTAAATAGTTAATAACTTTGAATAGTTAACTTTGCTGCATGTCCCCACATGGATTAGTACAACATATTTTAAGGTCCAAAAATTCTTCTCAAAACTGAACATTTTATATTTATCTAGATAAATTATTTACTCTTACAAAAAATTTTTTTTAGAAATTTTTTTTTCTCAAAAATTATTAAAATTGTGCGAATGAGAAAACGTAGATTTGAAGGAAAATTTTTAAAAAATTATACAGCACAACTCTTGTCTGTGTTTACCCTCGCCAAATAAAATCCCGAGCACACACGAGGAGAGGCTACCGTGAGAGAAAAATTTTCTTCCTCACTCACTTAAACATACAGAGAAGGAAAGAACATCTCATCTCATCTCTTATCTTTTTTTTTGGCTTCAGTCTTTCTCAAATCGGAAGAAAATTCAATTACGGTGACAGGTCGACGACTGGGAAAAGGTTTTCTGATTACTTTACAGATAAAAGGAAAAGATATTTTGAGTGGTCAGATTTGTACTCTTTTTGTGTTGAAAAATAAATACCTCACAGACTGGACGATTTCCCATTAATCTTGCTGGTCTATCGCTTTTTTAGAGAGTCAGGGTAATTGCATAGCAGCAGCCATTTATCTTGCTGTGTGCTTTGAATGCTGCCAGTGACGTCTATCGGCCGTTTATATACTGTTAGGCGTCGGGGGTCTTCCCCTCTCTCATAGAATAACTGATGGCTAAGGTGCATTCCTATAACCTGCGCAAGGGATTTTTACCGGTTTAATACTTTGTATTACATATTGCTCCATATTTTTAGAACATACATTATGTGAGGGATTGTCTAGATAAAAGTCCCAAAATGTAGTGTGTCGTGGTACCTCCTCCTCAGGTTAGTTGAGGTGGAGATCTCACTGATCGTGGGTGGCGTAGTGCTCAAAATCACGGACCCGTGGCTGGCGTGCCATGAGTTTGAGTCTACTGCTGTGTAGAGGAGGCCCCTTCACGTTGAATATGTCGAGGTTAAAACGTGCTCCCTTTGGTGTGGTGTGGAAGTTAAGAGAGGGGGACAGTTCAGGTGTCGTCCTCGGCACTCGACCATGGTTCAAAATTACGAAGTCCATCGCCAATAGCCCTCTTGCTACACTCACTCACTCACTCACTCACTCTCTGATCGTGGAGATTCTCGGGGGGAGGAGACCGAACACATTAGAGATTGGGAGACTATTAAATCCGACACGAAATGAGGACCAATAGATATTTACAATAATTCAATTTATTAATTTAAGCGCTAAACCTAAATGTGCGATATGTTGACAAGACAACAAATAATAGGAAAAATTAGTATTTATCTGAGAAACCTCTGATCTCGCTGTAGAGAAGTCTTCCTATGTCTTTAAATGATTAATCAACTATGATTCCGATTACAATTCAACAATAAGCACCTACAATTCAGGTAGTAGTAGAGAGACTGTATTAATCTATTCTCTATCTAACTGACTATTTATATTCTATTTTGTTGTGACGTTTCTTTGAGGAGTGGAGTTGTTCTATCTCAAAGTACCAATTAAGCTAGATGAAAAAAATACCGAGTTAGAGAGGATAGACTTCGCAGATATCCCATTGTTTTCAGTGTTCCTGAAAATTACGTTTTTTAAATAATTATTTGACAATATAGTAATATCTCGGAATCCGTAAACCACAAAATTGGAACAATTTGGATCCGAATGTAAAATTCAAGCAAATTTTGCCTCGAATTCTAAATGCTGCTTTGGAATTTAAATATCTGTAAATGGAAGTAAATACGGTCGTGATTGCTATCGATATAGGCCTCGATAAGACGCTTTCATTTTCTCAAGTTCTGGTAGCATTTAGATTTTAACTGACAGTCGAAGTAACATCCAGCATCTTTTTAATTTGCATATGGTGGGAGATAATACAGGAATGGCTATTCTGGACAAGCTGAAACGTATTTTTCTTTCTCGCAATATACACTTGCAATAGATTTCTTCGTTGTTGTTTCTTATCCTCGAACGATCTGACATAAGTCAGATCAGCTCCAGAAGTTTGTTCACCACCACAAAATCTATAATAATAATGGGATCGGATGTTAATTTCCCCTTAGAAAGTTCGTTGCATCTCAGAATGGGATCCGGTGAAGCTGCCTGGTCACAGAATTTCATACAAGTTGGGCAGATTTTTCTGCTACTGTCAAAAGGAAAGACATATTTCAGGTGGCCACTTGTTAGTATACCCAGAACAATCTGGGAGCTTCGGTAAAAAATGTTGATTTCCAGCAGAGAACCAAAGAATGTTCCTGTGTACCATTGATGCTTGGGGGAATACTACTTATTATATTAAGTATAGATCTTTTACTTGAGTATAGTTCTTGAAAAGTGTGCAAAGTGCCAGTAGCCGTTTCATTCTCACTAACCTCTTTGCCCAGTCTATCAACGATTCATTACCTCTAGTGTTAACATGAGTTTGTATCCATTGTGGAGAAGGACATCGTGGGTCTGAGACATCTTCCTACGCTTGAGCAGAATTGAAACGCTGGTTTCATCGTTTGCGGAGGGCCAGCTTCTAAGTTGTAGTGGACTGCGGTCGCCTCAAAGTGTACTCATTGCCGCAAGGGGGTGAACCTGGTTGGGTGAAGTACTTCAAGAGAGTAATCTCTTGGAAGGGTCACCCAAGGCGTGAAAGTCGTTCCATTATGCTCAGCTAAGGCCTGCAGGCAAGGGAGCGAAGACAAACTTCTGCCCTTGGATTTTGCCCGGGGGGGGGGCAATCTTTTTGACCATCTGAAGTTGCTTACTTCCTCCTTATGGCTTTGTTGACTTCGTATGTTAACATAGCAAGGAACGAGATTGCTGATACCCTGACAAAACAGGGCGTTGTTCAATACCTAGATTTTCTGACCCGCCTGACTTATACAGTATTCCTCTTATGGAAGAAATAATCACTCAACTATTCCTCCCGTTCACGATGGCATCAAGGTAAGCGTCGCGGGGTTCTATGTCCCTTCGATGTAGCTGGCAAGAAGAAACTCTTATTACCCGTTTCCGTAGAGGACACCAACCCCTGGTCCGTAGATCAAATGTTGCCGGGCCGCCCAAGGAACATTAAATTTCTCCCCTTTAATTTATTGTGGTGTATTTCTCTCCGATTTGTGTGACTTTCCATCGAAATTACTTTATATTCCATGTTTAATCACCGTAGAAATGGGGGTGTGCGTTATAAGGCGAATATACCTTAAAATTAAAAATTGCAACTTGAAAATATAATAGGTACGCGTTATAGACCGGATTTGACGGTATATTAATTTTTGGTATAATTGTATTTTATTCTGAAGGCATATCTAAGTACAATTAAATTAAAATAATTTAATCAAAACAATCTAAAATATAAACAATCAGCGTCCAATCTTCAGCGGGCCGCTGTAAAATTAACAAACTTTGATTGGTCAGCGGCGATAAAAAGGTCGAGAAGCACTGCCTTAGAGCATTGACATACTATAATAAAGATAAAATTTTCCTGACCTGTGTTCTAAGTGCTTTGCCTGCCAAGAACATATTCTTGATTGCTCGGATCTCACATTACGGGGACTGCGTTAGCTTAGTGGTAATGGACTTGTGGCTGGCGTGCCATGAGTTCGAGCCTTATACCGCTGAAGACCCGCCGTGTAGAGAACGCCGCTGCACGTTAAATCTGGTTCCCAAATTAAGCGTCCTCCCTTTGATGTGGTGTGGAATTTAGGTGAGGGGGTGCCAGTTGATATGTAGTCCTCCTCATTTGACCATAGCTCAAAATGACGCCAATAGCTCCTCATGCAACTTTAGAGCGCGACGTTAAGATATTTTTAACTCACTCACAAATCTACTTCTATTCATCGATGTAATTTAACGGCTGACTGGTCGTGTTCGCATACTCGTGGCCAGTGTTGACTTTTTCGAATTGCGCATTCGAGTACAGTTGCCATTGAAAATACGTCATGTTACAGAGTCGATGCATGTTAAATCTCGGGGTTCAAACTTCATCAGTCAGTGGGGTGTGGGAATTTGGAGTGAGTGTGGTGGTTTGGGGCAGCTTAATCTTCCTCCTCGTCACTTGACTATGATTCAAAATTGCGAGTTCCCATCGACAATAGCCTTTACCTTGCTGACGTTAATAAAAATCAAATCATTGGAATTCAATTTCGCTGAGCAAAGATTTATTTATGGTATTATTTGTGATTACTAATAGTTTCAATTTCGTTAAATAAGTTTCTGAGTGCAACATTTCGATGGCGCTCGTTTTTCAGAACGATCCATTTGAAACGTGAATGAGACGTTTATCGGTTTTTTTATGCGTTGTTATAGATGTCGAGACTTTTTACGTTTAATTCATCGAAGGCTATAAAGAATACAATGTGAGAAAAATTCATAAAATGTACTTTGTTATACGTAGTATATATTCTTACTAATGTAGTTATTTCTCTCTATTTTTTGTAATTGTGTCGACAATGCGAATTGTCATTAAGTCGCATAGGTCATTTGTCAAGAAGAAGGGTCAACTGTTTTAAATTGTCTTTAATAACCGTTTTTTCTGTATTTAAACTGTGTGTAAGATTTCTGCAATTTATGGCTGTGAAATTGAGAAATTCGATTACGATGAATGTAGCTGGTTTTTACACCGAGTATATAGAAATGGTTTTTAAAAAAATAAGCTACTGTTTTGTTGTTTATTGGAATAAAAAAAAGAACGATTGAAATTTGAGATGTAAAGCAGTGATAAGGGTTCAGTGTAAGCCTCGTGGCCATGGAGAAACCACGTGGTAGCCCAGTGGTCAAGGTAACAAGGTAAACGGACTCGCGGTTGGCATATCATGAGTGCCAATATCACTGAAGACCCGCCGTTTAGGGGAGCGATGCACGTAAAATCTGCCGAGAGTTCAAACGTCCTCCCGTTGGTGTGGTAGTTAGGAGAGGGAGTACCAGCTCAAGTGTCGCCCTCGTCATTTGACCATGGTTCAAAATTTCGAGGTCCGTCGCCAAAAGCTCTCGTGTAGCTGAACAGGGCAACGTTAATATTCACTCACTCGTGGCCATGATAGCCTAGTGCGTATGAGCTCGTGGCCGGCGTGTCGCGGGTTCGACTCCTGGTGCCACTGAAGACGCGTTTTGTAGAAGGGGCTTATACACGTTTTATCTACCCGTGCTCAAAATTCTCACCCTGGCTAGGTATGGTAGTTTGGAGAGGTGGTGCCAGCTCAGGTGTCGTCTTCCTCCTTTGACGGAGGGTTAAAATTATGAGATCCGTCGCCAGTAGCCTTCGAGTTGTTTTATACCTCGACGTTAATATAACTATAATTCAAAAAGTGTTTGGAAGTTGTCCAGTTGAACGGTACCTTATTATGTGACCTATAATAGCTGTACATTCGCATAGCTATGTAATAATAAAACCTAGCTACGAGGAGCATTAATCAACACTATTTTATGATTGTTTAATATTAACCTTATAAATATTAGTACATGCTGCCCACATCCGGTATAGTGGTTAGCGATGCTGACTGCTGTGCCGTAGAACCTGAGTTTAAATTCCGGAGAAAGTATGGAAGTTTGTAAATATATAGTGCCTTCGTGGCGTAGGGGTACTCTAAATAGCCGTTGAGCCTTGAGTCCTCTCGTGAGGTTGGTGGAAGGAAAAGAGAGGTAGGAGACCCCCCCCTGACCACCTCCTCTAGGGTGTTAGATTTAAAATTTGACAATTATGAATTTTTATTGAGCAGAGATGTTCTAAAAAAGCATTTTTTTTTGTTTAATTATTCATTTACTTAGAAGTAACACATGAAAAGTTCATTTATTCTTCAATCTCTGTTGTTTTATTTTTCAATTCACCTGTGTGAAAAATGGGTTTATCAGCTAGTTAACAGTTTTTATTCATACAGCATCATCAAATACCCAACGAAGCAGTTGGGTAATGGCTAGTATTTGCATATTTATATTTATCATCTAAAAAAAAATTTGTAACTTATAATTATTGCATAACAAAGTGTAATTCCATTTTATTGTAAATGTATTTTTTTTAAAACTGCATATTAGTGTAATAACAAAAGGAATTATAAATCATGTAAACCCAATTCAAAATAATTCTGCTACAATATCACTCTTCCCACGCGCCACCCGCAACAACAAAAACAAAACAAAAGGTCACTCTGTATCCTATCCTTCTCACTCACAGATCGGTAGCAGTTCCACCGGAGGGCGCTGGTGTCGCGAGCTGTGTTCTTCGCCAAACGATACGATAAACCGCCTACACGAGTGAGAGTGAACTCTCGTCTAAGCCCCCCTGAGCACACCACACATTGTTTCATTCTTTTTTGACCCCGTTTTCTGTTTAAATTTATGCACTGAAAAAAATTTCCCCTTTCTCTTGGAAGTTTTTGGTATTTCACCGCCATTTGAGGATCTTGGTTCATTTTTCTAGATATCTGAGAAGTTGGTGATGTGGTTTTCACGGCACGGACCGGAGGATTTGCAGGGAAAACGTCTTCCAGTGGATGCGGAGATGGGCTCCGAGATGAATTGAGCGCTGTATGTAAGTCGTTTTTACTTTTCTGTTTCTTTCAGCTAGAATGGAATTTTTTCATTTTATTTTGTTCTAGAGAAGAGTTTATTAGTTATAATTATGCCGTGAATTGTGGTACTTTTCTCAAAATGTGTGAAATACAAGAATTAATAATTATGAAATATTTATTGTTCGATTTTTTTTACTACACTCTTTCTCTCTCTATATATAGTTAATATAATTCTCTTCCGGAGACAGAAATCAATGGAATACTAAAGATAAATGAATATGCTGTATATATATATACAGCAAACTAAAACATTATAAATGTTTTATTAGGAATCAATACCAATAAATATTAATATTTAACTAACAATATGTAAAAAAAATTTCTAAGTTTTACAAAAATCACAATTATAAAGTGAAATTTTTGCAATATTTTTGATCAACTTTAAAGCAATTAAATAAAAAGTATTGAGCTTATATAAGAAAAGTATTACTAAAAGAAATTAGATGCATTTATTTATCTAGAGAATGTACAAAAATTTTAATGTTTACTTAAAATTTAATTTTAGAGCTGATCGAGTAAATATTATGAAAAACGGGACATTTTCTTTATGAGACCATTATTTAAATAACAGGCCATAACTCAAAAAATATTCATACAATGAGAAATATTTTAGTACATTCTCTAGAAATAGCATAAATATCAGGTTCAAATAGTTTTATAGAAATGCATTGATAACATTTTGAGTTATCAGACTCGTCATGACAGGTTTTGAAAATTTTAAATGCCCACTTCTGGTAGATTAAAGACCCACTTCCGGTTTTTTAATTTTATAAAATTGATTGTAACATGGCTTGTAAGTCGCGTTGAAATAAAACAGAGTTTATTTTGGAAAGCCAAAAGATAGCTCTACTCAATAAAATAAAATAAAATTTTAAAAAAAATGTGTATTTTGACTGAATTAGATCATTTTAGCATGTTTGGATACCTTAAATAGCTAACCTTCCCTCTTTTTGTTTATAATATTGAGCGAAGCCCTATTGAAAACAATGGAAAGTATTACTAAATGTATTACAAGAAAAAGTAACTTACCTAAAATTGCATTCAAAAATACATAACCTGTCCTGAATCTGTGTACAATAAACAAGTTATTGCCAGATTCTGGGGATCCAAATACTAATTAAAAGGACAGTATTATTGGTTGAATCGTAGCACTTAGCAAAGGTATAAGTATTAGTATTAAAATAATTATATATACGTGCATTAAGATTAATACTACAGTTACATGAGAAACTGTAGGAATATTTCTGTATTTGTCTGCAAAATATTTTTAAAAATAAAATAAAACTAAAGGAATAAATAATTTTAAATATGTGTGTATATAAATATAGCTTAAATATAGCTTAAATTAATATTCAAAGTAAATCAACATGTTATAAGTACTTTATGTAAAGACTATTAAGAAAAATTATTGTATTTGTTATCAAAAGTATTTAATATATAATTTACTCATTTCAATAATACTAATTTATGATCCTAATATCAACTCATGCATTAGTAACTGGGATATGTGCTTCCTTTTTATTTAAAAACGAGCTGATCCGGCCACACATTGCAGTGGCTTTGTTTTAATATGTGGATTTATTATTATTCTAAGCCATTCAATGCAGTGAAATTAATCTTCGCTTACAATACCGGAGAGTTGAAAATTAAGTATAAAACAACACAATGTTTTTAATTCTGGATTTTATTTATCTCCTATTTGAGTATAGTATAATGCATGAAATACTTGCGAAGTTGTTAAGTAACAACATATGGAGATTTACTTTTATAAATGAGGTGACTAACATTGATTTTTATCAGTTTTTAGTATTTTTATCATTTTAAACTATAACAATAAAGAAGTTTAATATAACGAATCGCTAATTGGTGCACAATATTTTTCATAACTCGTCTTTTGCTAACTCAAATAGATTTGACGGTTTCCTCATACGGGGGCATGCAACATATAGTTGCCCATTTGAGAAACATGGATTTTCTAAGTTCAAGCATCGAATGGACATTGAGATTTATTTATGGTCATCGTCAAAACCAAACGAATCGGGAATTGAAGCCTTTTGAATGGTATTGGAGATTCTGACGATATCAGTGGAATACGTGGCAACAGGACGATTTCTCCTTTAGACTTTACAGTCAAAATGTTTGCTTCAAGAAGTTTCCCGGTTATTCTTTTGATGACGTTTACCGTTTTGCAACGTGTACCGTTGCATAAGCTAGGTGGATTTAAGTTACGCAGCAGAATCTTCAACCGAAGATTGTGTGGTGGCATTCCTGATATATCCAGATAATTCAAAAACTCATTGGGGAAATTTATGGTTTTGTTTTCATCAACTATAGTGTCGATTGATTTAAAAAGCATTGGATCACCAGGCAACAACTCTATATCTGGAAGTTTATTTCGTCAATATCAACACTTTTTCTGATTCAGTAACATGACTACAAAGCCAATCATTGTCTAAATAATTATACAGTATATCCGGGAAGACACTCTCAATCTGTTCCTTTTTTGTCTGAGCAACAGTGCAGAAATTGTCTGGCAATTTGATACATTATATTTTGGGATGCAGTTCTACTTCACCGTTTCCAATATCCAGCAGTTAGATAATATTTGCTCCGATTGATGAACTTGTAATTGTATTTTCGTGATTATGGTCATTCGAAGTGTTTCGACGTCTCGCCATTAAAACGGCTGTTTTAAACTTGCGTTAATCTCGTGCGCAATAGTAGTGCGAGGAATGACTGGCAATATCTGTGGGAAATTCACCAGACAGTAGAAGGACAAAACCACCGAATATTTTTTCGTTGCAGCTTAAATCTTGCAAAGTTCTATGAAATGCATCGAGTGAATGTTTGAGTAATGATACACTCATCTGATTATGACTTAACTCCTTTGCAATTCCACTTATTTTTCAATGGTTCACATTGCGTCTGGTGTCTTATGATGGCAGCTTGAATGCGGAAAGTGCAATTTGTCCACCATCTAACAAAGTGACAGCATGCCTAAAAATGCAATCGCCAATTCAATTTCCTATTGCAATTGTATTTTCGCAAGGCTGAGTCTACAAGTTTAGTTACTATAGGAAATGAAAGTCCGGACGCCGGACTCGAATGCAAAGCCATTCGACCTCATTCCGGCAATATCCAGCGAAGTTACGGGAGTTTCTGAATGCTTCCGAATCCAGAGTCTCGTTCCCCACACCGAGATGCACCCAGTGCCCATTTTCGGAGCACCTATTATTTGCGAGTTCAGTCCTAGAAGGGTGGCATTAAGGTCGTCCTGCATTATCCGGCAAAGTTAAGGGAGTTTCTAAAATTCGTTTTAAGATTTTTGTACCTCACCCAGAAAAACACCAGATAATCACTTTTCACACCCCAAGAATTTTAAGGTAAGCCCCTGCCACGGTTCGCTGTAAGCACGGTCGTCTGGCATTGTTTGACATAGTTATGGGATTTTCTTGATTTGGATGGGAATATTCAAATCAGTGATCCCGAAATACGTCCAGAACCCACTTTTTGCGTCCCTACGTCTGCAAGTTAGGTCAATGCCGCTGGCCGCGAATATTATGGTCGCCCAGCATTATCCGGAAAAGTTATCGGAACTCCTCAAATTCGATTTCAAATTCTCATTCCACATCCCAAAATGCACACGGAACTGTCTTTTGATGCCCCATCGCATGCAATTGATTCCAATGCAAAGCTTTTCCACCTAATTCCAGCAATATCCGGCAAAAGTACGGGAGATTCTGAAATCTGATGTCAGATTCTCGTTTCCCTCTCATAGACGAAACCGGAGACTACTTTCGGCATCCCCGAGCGAGCAAGTTCAGTCCCTGGAATTGGGCATTGGAGTCGTCCAGCATTATCCGTCAAATTACAGGAATCGCTGAAATTCGATTTCAGATTCTCGTTTACCATCCCAGAATGTACCGGATACGCACTTTTTCTGCTCAAATATTTTTAAGTTAAGCTTCTGCCTCGTTTCGCGTAATAGATGGTCGCCCGGAATCATCCGGCAAAGTTACGGTAATTTCTCAGATAAGTCATTAGTTACGGATTGTCCATCTTGAAATACTCCAGGGACAAAGTTTAAGCGCTCCAAGGCTTTTAAGGTAAGCCTCTGCCAGGGTGTGTTTAAAATACGGTCGTCGGTCATTATCCGGCAAAATTGCGATAATTTCTCATATCGGATATCAAATACAGTTTGCCCGTCTCAAAATACGCCAGGGACCAAGTTTTCGCGCTCCAAGGCTTTTAAGGTAAAGCCCTGCCAGGGTATGTCTAAAATACGGTCGTCCGGCATTGTTCGGCAAAGTTACAAGTATTTTTGTAATTCAATTCGAAATTCGTATTCCTCGCCCCGAAATTCACCAGACACTAACTTTTCACGCGCCTTGATGAACAAAATCCGCTTCCGCAGGCACACACGCATTCCTACAATGTGAGAATTTTCCCGTTTCCTGGAATCTTTACTTTTCCGGCAATGAAAAAATTGTGACTTCATTAATGGAAATAAAAAGTATCCTATGTCTTAAGTTGGATGAAATGACGCACAATATGCAAAATTGTATTAAAATCGGTTGAGTAGTTTCGGCGTTCTTCGCGGACAAACACTGTGACATGGAATTTTTATACACAAAGATGATGTCGGAGTTTATATGCATTGAAATTATCTACAGGCGCATTTCATTTGTTTTTGTAGCCACTCACGTTGAGAAATATTTTTTTACTTAAACATTGTTTTGAATGGAATTAAAATGTTTATAGCTGTGTGAGAAATCTTGCGTATTTTACATGAATTTTCAACCTAAAATTAAGAAGCTGCTCTTGTTTAAATTCCGATTTTAACATCGAATTTTTTGATATACCGATGAATTGTTCCCTTTCCATTACTATAGGTTTTTTTTTCCACACAGGAAGAAAAGTCCATTTTCCATAAAAAAAAATTTAGATTTGTAAAACATTGTGCTAACGAGTATACAATTATTTCCTAGAACCCGACATTGTAAACAATAGAATATTAGCTATTTAATAAGTATTATACATAAAGAAAAAAAATGCTTTAATAATACCTACTATTATATTGTGATGGAAGTTAAAAAGTTATTACAAAGTATTTGTTATGTATAAATAAAATTTTTTCTGTGTTTTAATGATTAAGATGAGCTTTAAATACTTGTAGTTATATAAACTTCATAGAGAACGTGAATCCATTTCGCATACACATTTATAATTTTTATTTTTCGATTTTTATTGTGACTGAGAATCCCTGGTTATGCCACTTCAAACACCAGGGTTTCGTTGAACACAGTTTGAAGACCACTGGTGGAGTAATAGCTTAAGTACTTGACGATTTTGTTATGGTTTTCTTAATGCGTTTTTTCTTATTTATTCCTTTTATTTCACGATAAAGAAATATTTGGTGATTTTCATATTAGGATATGCATTGGACCAGGGGTTGGCAATTTATGGCACGTAGAGAAATTCTCAGTCACACTTTACAAAGTTATGAGATCAAGTAAAATCTCTCTGTCTCTCCTCTCTATGCCTCACGCGCAAAGACTATTTCTTATTTTTAATTCTTTGCCATAAAACGATTATGCTGAATCTGCTTGTGTGTAGTTTGTGTAATTTATGCAAAAAATCATGCTTTGTTCAAACGTGATTCACATTTTTAGTGTTAATTATTCAATTCAAAACGATTCTGTGCAATACTTGTAAAATGAAGCGTCATCCATTGCTGCTTTTTCAATCTTCAGAATAACTGAGAGCAAAATTTATGAAATTGTGAAGAGATCTGAAAGATAAATCGACAATTGTTATGAATTGTTGTACGTTTTTTTCTGAGTGATTTAATTATTTGAAGTCAATCTCATATGCTCTGCTTTCCGCTTTTGTCCATAAAGAAGTTGTTTAACTGAATATTCAGAATCATGTGTTGAATTGAAAGTTGCAAATTATACTCCTGGTATTTCGATATTAAGTAGAGCTTTGCAGGGACAAGGTTCGCATTAAAATTTTACTTTTTTATTTCACTATATTGCAGGAATACTTATACTTTTTCTTCTTCTTATTTTAACAAATATTCGCGAAAGTTACATTATGTTTGTGCAATTAAATTTTTTTTTCATTTTGAAGGAATAGCGATCTTTTAGCTTATTATTAGCGATTTGTTCATTTTTACGTTAATAAATATCTCTAAATGATGCATAATTAATCTATAATAGAACTCACTGTATTTTTGATCTCCATTTCTTAAGCATGGATGCATTGCCGTGGGAATAGAATTGTTTCAAACATTTCCTACTGTGTGGCACTCTGAATCATATTTAGTAGATTAATTTGGCCCACCGCAGCTATAAGGTTGCCAACCCCTGTATTGGGTTGTGCTATACTATGTATTAAACAGTATATTCTGACAGTAGCTTAAAGGGACACAGTACGATTCAATTGACAAAAAAAATGGCCAAAAATTCAAATAAAACTTTCTTTTCCCGAATTAATTTATATATAATTTTCGATAATCTCACGAGAGCTCTAAAAAAAAAAAATCGAGATTTATGATAACTTTTATGATTGTTTTCATTTACATCTTAGTGGCAAATAAAAATTTTAATCTGATTTATTCTTGATAAAAATAACTATATTATCTACATTTAAAATGCTAAGACTTTTTCCCCTTCTATTCTGCCAAATGATTTGAAATTTTACTACCTATTGTGCTATTTGTATATGTAACAAAATTCTGAAAGCATTTTTTTTAAAAAAAAATGTTAGAATTTGAAATTTGTACATTTTTTAAAGAATTTTCAATAAGCATTCACAAAAAATGTATTTTACGAATATCAATAAAGTTTGCTAAAAACCCATACCAACTTTTGTTAAACATTGTCTGACGTACTTGTGAATCAAATTTTTTGCGTGTACGTCGAATATTGTAGGAGGAGTAGCATTTAAATAACTTTTTAAACTTTTCCCTTCATAAATTTTTAAACGTTTCTTTAAAAAAAAAATTAAATGGTTAATTACTTGTAGCATTTTGAGTATAAAAACTATTTCACATAATAATACATAGGTAACAAGAAAAAAAGTTCTAAAAATTCTTAAATCAAAGGTTTTCTTATAAATCGTACCATTACCCCTGAAGAAATTTCAATTAAAAAAAAATTCAAAAGATTAGCTTGTTATACTTTTTTTTGTAAATCTCATGTGATACTGGTGTTGCATGTAAATTACTTAATCAGTTTTCATTATAATACAAAGATAGTTAAATCCTATTTTAGCTGCCCCACATCTTTGGCAAAAAGGAACAAATCTCGCCAAATTGTGCCAGCTGTTTATTTTTCTATATATTACATTTCTATCAAATATGAGGATAATAATTCGCCTAGTTGTTGATAAATAAAGGTGTGGTCTAAAATAGTTTCAACTGAGATCTTTTTTTGTTTTGTTTTTAGGTAGTAAAATTTAATAAATTTTACTTTTTATTTCTTTTTGAAAAATATTGTTTATGATTATATACTTATACTTCTTCTTTGAAAATTAAAGTGGTTTTCAATCTCTTAGAATTTTATAAGCTTTAAAGTTTTTTTTTCTAACTTTTTGTTGAACAACAATTTTACAGATGTTTTCTTTTTGCAAATGCGCTTTCTGTTAAGTTATTTCATGGGTTGTATAATGTAAAAGTGACTAAAGAGAAATTATTTAAAACATTTTAATAAAGTTTACATTTTTTTCAGGTTCTTAGAATATATAAAATCAATTTTATCATCTTTATCATTATCATCATCAGCATTGGCATGACAGCCCTTTGTGGGCCTGAGTCTTCCTTGGAAGTTTTTTCCATTCTCTCCTTCTCCCAGCGATTGATCTCCAGTTTTTCACTTTTAGAATGGCCAAGTCCTCAACCACACAGTCTTTCCATCTCATTTTGAGCCTTCCCTTTGACCTTTTATTATAGTGAGCTGTATTAAAATTTTTTAATGCTGTTCGTTCTGGGCTCATTCTTACTATATGGGGTCCTGTCTACTTACTATATTCCTGTTCTACTTCTATATCTTTATAACTGTAAAAATTATGGTTTTATCATCGAATTGGAAAAAAATTTGTTATTTATTTGCACATATTTATAGAATCTCTGATTCTATTTGAAAAAGGTATACTAATTTTAAAGGTTCTTTTGTGATGAAACTAATTTTCTTTTCCGGGGCAGAAGTTAGAATTTTCATGAATTGATTCAAATTTTACACACGCACGCACGCATTGGACAGATTTGTTAATATTTTTCAAAAACAAAGTGTGATGAAATTATGTAATTTTAATTGTACTAAGTCAGTTTTACATTTAGTTCGCGTGGGTTTTTAATCAGTGAAAATGGCGGAATACTTTAAATCTATATAGTTAGCTAGGAATTAGTATCAATGATTGCATATAAAGTTATGCCATGAAATTCAAGAACAATTTCCATTCAGGATCCATTACAATCTTTTAGAAATTTTTCGTATTAAAGACATATTTACTGTTCATGGTTGTGTAACGAACTAAGGTCCGTTACATAAGCTTGCTAAAGTTCTTTAGAAATTTCTTAAAGAACAAAGAATTTTTTGTTTCCAGAATTTTTAAATATTTAAAATTATTAACTTTCATTCTGCCGAGAAAAGAATAAAAATTAGGATTTTTATTGTTGTATAGAAAAATTTATCTTCTAAACTGTAATAAGTAATGAATGCCTGCAAAATATATTGAAAAGATTGTAATAGTTTTATAAGTTTTACAAACTGTTTTGATAAAATATATTTGGTTGATTTTTTATTTCTTTTGCCATAAATCTATTGGTAGTTATAATAATTTTTTATTACTGATTTGTTCGAATATATGAATTGTTTTCTGTGATTCTTTTTACTGATAACTGTTTCTGTAACTGTCCTGTGAAGGAGAAGAATTCTAGAGTTCGAATTTTTTTGTACGTGGGTGTTTGTAATACGAGAGTGTTTCTCGGCATCTTTTTGCAGTTGAATTTTTAGTATAAAATGGTACTTGAAGAATCTACTATTATTTTTATTTTTCAATTTTTTCAGCGTTATAAGTTTCGCTTTTATTTTCATATTCGTGATAGAGTCAAATGTGAGAATTTGTTCTTCCGGTCTCACAGAAATTTATTTTTTATTTATTATTATGTGCTTAATTGCATATTTCAACAGTGCAGTTATTTTTTTTTAATATAAGAAAACTTTTACACTGAAAAGTTTTTAATTCAGAATATTTGCGACTTTTTTTTTAACTATACTTATTAGATTTTTTAAAACATTAAAATTTACATTGTAAAAACACACACACCTGAAATAGGATTTTGTGACTTGTATGAGTAAAGTTTATTTTCACTTTCTTCTAGCGGTAAAAGTTATCAGTATTGTGTTGAATGTATTTGAAATTTACTTTATTACTTAGCTATTTTATGGTGTGAAATTTTCAGTTTTTAATTATGAGATAAAAAAATAAATTTTTCTTTTTACTTTTATGCGCTTACAGCTAATGGAATATTTTCGCGTTAAAAAGAAGTTAAATATTATTCTTTCAAAATATAAATGCATTCTGAAAAAATTTATGAAAAAGGCTTGAACGAGTATAAAATTTAAGTATAGAAATTCCATATTTTATCAGAATGCTGTAAGTTGATTTTTTAAAATGGTTTTGGCTGCAGTTACGTAATTTTTTTTCGTATTGGTATTTGAAATTGAGCAGTTTGCCTTTAATATATAATCCGCACTTATTGTGTTGAAGCATGTTCTATTGCGTTGTAACTCAATTATATTTTATATTTCATCAACATTTTTATCAGGGATAACTATAGCAGAAATTTTTCTCATTCCATGAAAGAATTATTATTCAGGGCTCTATTTAGCAATAATATGACATGTTGTAGGATTGTTATGGTATATTATTTAGAATTGATAGCTTTGCATATAAGTTTTATATTTTCTACTTTTTGATAAAATAAGGATTTTCAGTTTTTTCTTCATGGTGTAGATAGATTTATTAACAAGAAAAATTATTGAGGAAAGAACATCTTTAATGTCTAGGAGATTTGTTACAACATTTTGAAGAATGCTTATTAATTTTTTAAGGGTGTTTTTAATCAGCTTTATTTTTCGTTCTTTTAGTTGTTGTTTCTTATCCCAGATGGTGTAGCTCAGCTACACACACCATCTCCATAAAACCAAAAATTTCCAAAAAATCCAGAAATAAAGTAGGATTTCCTAAAACTTCGCCATATGTAAAATTCAAAGAATTCAAAATATGACTGGGAGAGGCTTGATCAGCCTCGCACCTATGACACTCTGGAAAGATTTTCCGGCCCTGTTGAAAAGTAAAACATATGACGGGGTCACTAAAAAAGCGCGACATATAGCCGTCTGCTAACTCTAGGAATATTAAGTTGGTGACACCAACGAGGTTTTTTCCTAAAGTACTAAGGGTGAGCAGGGTGTATTCTCCAAAATGCATTCAATTTTATCCTTTTAATAGAGGAGAGTTCAGCAAAAGTTAGACAAACGTCACCCAGCAAGTTGTCAGCAGTGGCAGACATGGATGCATGAATTCGAAAACATTGCATATGTTAGTCTTCCAATCTTTAACGTATCCGACTACATTTGGAGAACTTTAAAAAACAAACAAACTGAAAAATATAAAAATCTTATTGCATTATAAGTATTATTTCTTGATAACCAATAGAATTTCAGTTAGAATTAAATACTGAAACTGAAACTTAATTTGGGAAAAATTTTAAATTTTTATAGAAATTTTAATGAAATTTTAATATTTTTCAAACATTCCTGTTTTGTAAAAAATCCACATATTTAAATGTTTTTTTTATTGCAATTTACTTCTTGATACATTTTAAGATATCATGTTTGAAATTATGACATTTTTTACCAAAAATTATATTTTGAGAAAAAAGCATTTAAAACATTTAAAAAGACATAACTATTTTAATAATGTATAACATTACTGAAAACCCCTCAAATGAAGACCATATTATTCTATTAAAATATTCTAAATGTCAAAATATTTAAAAAAAAAAAATCAGGAAGAATTTCTGCAAAAATATTCAATAAAGACTCTACAAAAATGTAAACAAACAATTCTTTCAACTGAAAATAAAATTATCCTTGCCACTCCTCCTTAAACAAAATTCAGTACTAAAATGTTGGAGCTAAAAGATAGATCATTCTGCAAACAAAATTATTCAATTTCAGATGAAAAATTGCATAAAAATACACAAAACGCGAAGGGAGAATACGACTTCCGGATTCGAAATAGCAGCTTTCGGTTGTTTTTGATGGATGTGACTTGTTTTAAAATCGCTATAACCTTTTTTCTAATTTTCGTACAAACAAACCAAAAATAGTTTTAGTTGGCAAAAAATTTGAATTTGAATTTTTAGTAAAAAATAAAAATTATATTTTTGCCAAAATTGACGTTTTAAACGTAGTCTGATACCTTAAAGAAAGATTTACTATTTTTTTTAACAAATA